>VDFB02241027.1:0-10142 GCA_007258455.2 Sequoia sempervirens
AATATAAACTACAAAATTATAATTAAAGGTTCAAAACATAAAAATATCAAGTGTTTACAATGTCATTATTGATCATTTATCAAAATTTGAGAGCGATTGAGCGTTTTTTACGTGTGGAAGGCAAACAAGAAAAGCAGTGGTTCAAAAAAGGAATTTATGCTTACGCACCGATGAAATATTCACAATATGTGCTAGGAAGGAATAAGTCCATAAGATCGAGTATGCAAGAACCGAGAATTGCAAAATTGGCTTACGTTTGACTTCCAAACACAAATTTTCACACTTTTAGATGTTCCAACATAAGTCAAAAAGTATATGTACGTAAGTTGTAAAGTATACACTTGAATACATGTAACTCATATCTATTGACCCATTAATTTATAATGCAAATATGGACACCATCAATAAAAAAGATTTGTATTAATCAAATAGCCATGTATGCATGTACATCAATATATGTCAATATAAGTATAACATATAGTTACAAAAAAGCCATATAGGCTTACGAGAATGCCATATAGGCATACAACGTCAAATATATCGAATACAAAATATGTACAAAATTGCCATGTAGGCATACAACAAAGGGCTCTACATTCAAAATTCATTTCTCTCCATGCTCTGATTCAAATACAATTTTCTTTCCCTTTCACCGGAAATGACCCGGGTAAATAAATCGTCACCCGTTTGTTGAGGGTGCTCCTGGCTGCTCCTCCCTACGATTTAGCTCACGGTCAAGTTTCAAGCATTACAATAAGAAGTAAAGACATTAATATATATAGAAATTACATTGCCAAAATTAATATATTTAACAAAATTTAATAACCTGACCATCGGCCGATCATGCTCTCGAGGGAAATATTTGCCGCCCGATGCTCCGGTGTGCTCGAGCCACCTAATATAAACCATCCGAATAGAAATTTAAACTTCTGAATCAATAATGGTTTGATTTTCACTAGAACTAGTTCATCTATAACAATGAATGTAAATTGGAAATTTAGTAATTTGCCTCATACCTCCCCTATGAGCCATCGAGGATTCTATTGATTAGAAACACCAATATCATTGCCCTTGTTGCATTGGGTAGGTGTTTACGTCATATCTGAAAATAAAACAACAAATTATTCAATCACAAAATAGTTATACCGAATTTGAAGTAATGCTTTGAGTTTGAATGATGTGTAATGCAACGTAAGCAACAATATGATTATCATTTTTTTAAAAAGCAATAACCTAGGACAATCACATTGAAAAACAAAGACCCTTTAGGACAAATTTTAAGTGAAAAAGCGTCAAAACACAATGTAAAATATGACAGCCAATATGAGAAGAAGAGATGATCAAGTCAAAAGGCACTTTGATATTGGCAAGCAAAAGATTTGGGATTGATCTTGTATGTCGGAGAAAGAGTCTAGTGGTTCTAGCATCATGGTGACAAATGTTGAGTTGGCCAAGAGGGTTGAAGAAATAGACGAAGACAATAGGGTATTGAGAGAAAAGTTAGACCAACTTGAGCAAGCACTGAATGTTATGTGGTTTGATGGAAGAATAGCAAAAGAAGAAGAGGTTGCAAAGGAGGATAGAATCACTGAACCTGACCCTATATTGAAGGAGGATCCCTTCTTCAAAGCATTGAAGGCTTTGAGTGGAAAAACACTTGAAGGAGTACCATTGTTTAGTGGAAAGATGGAGGCTGGTTAGTTATGGATTGGATAGAGATGAAAGAAACCATTTTGGTGTGATGGAGTCTTGAAGCACAAAAAGGTAAAGGTGGCTAAATCAAGACTAAGAGGTTCTACCTTAACTTGGTGGAAATTCATTTTAGATAGAGGGAGAAGGCAAGCAACCTATCTCTACTTGGAGGAATGGTTGCCAAGGTGAAAAACTATACCTACCTAAAGACTATGAAATTAGGTTGCATAAGGAAGGCGAGTTTGAGGCAAAGAGATGGGAGATGAGTTCCTATCTTGAGGAGTTTCAAAGACTTTGCATGAGGTCCAATGTCACAGAGGATGAAAGTATCAAGGTGGCAAGGTATCTCAATGGTTTCAAGTGGAACATTCAAGAGGAGATGGTTCTCTTAAACCCCAAAACAGTGCACCAATGTTATCAATTGGCATTAAAGATTGAAGAGAGGAGTAAGAGGAAGCAAGATCAGACTTCTAAGGGCAAAGGCAAAGGAAGAGATCAAAGAGGATAGCATGGTGCCTACCAAGGTAGAGGCAATGACCAAAGAAACCAAGGAGAGTCAAAACTCATAGACCATGGAGGTGAAACATGTACAAGAGGTGGACATAACCGGGGTAGAGGACCTCAAGGAGGTTCAAATAGAGGAAGAGGAGCAGGTAGGCAGGAGCCTTTCCTTGTATGTACCTGCTCTAGGCCTTTCCTTGTAAGACCTCCTTGGTGCTTTACATGCTAATCTAACCTATAAGTCCCCTACTCATGACTAGGTGCCCACTGGTTTGTCGACCAACCCCTCTTCTATCATTCATCAAGATCATACATTGACCTTCTTGCCCCTCCTAAAGTTTGGACCACATCCATTACCTCCACATAAAGCCCGGGACATCCTTGGTCTTCATGGTTCCCACGCCATGATATGGTTATCACAAATGAAAATGAAGAAAGTAATCATCTCCTTATCCACCATTGGTACGGAAGAAGTACATGTAATGTTTTTGATACATGATATCAACTCTCTCTTTGCTCTCATGGTTGGAATATCAAAATCGGTATGGTGGGCCTCAGGACTTCTAGTCATCTTTCTTCCTCTTCCACCAAATGTTGTCTTTGATCCACGTATGCGCTGAATCTAGTGGCTTTGTTTTTGAAATTTGAAGTTTCTCTTGAGTCACAGTGTAGCTCTCTCTACCTTTCCAAACTCTTTCATTGCTACAAATCATCTTTGGGATTTAGTCATTTGTACCAGATGGTTGATGTGCTTTGAATCCTTGCATCTAAGGGGTTTAAAACCTTAGGGACCTTAGATGAGAAAAATAAGTAATGTTTTTCTTTTCTTTTTATGTGAGGACCTAGTAGTGAGATAAAAGAGGACTGTATAGAAAAATGAAAAAAGAAGACATAAAATTCATGGACCATACTATATCACCTACATGCTAGCTAACAAGGACATGAATGTAGTAGATTTAGGTATGATAAGGGTATTGCAAGGTATATTTGAGGAATATATAAGAATGAAGAAGAATTCAATGGATCAAATTAGTGTCAAATGTTTTCCTAAAGATCTCCCACACCCTATTAGGGAATTTAATCATTTCTAAGCATTTTCCACGTCCTATATGGGAAAGTTTGAGGGAGGCTCCAATAGTTGAGTTAATGAGTAATTATAACTTCTTTCCAGCCATCATGATTAGTTAAGAGAACATATAGGAAGCGATGGGCTATGCAACAAATGAAGAGAATATAGGGTATTTTGACCCTGGTCTTGACATCTCGAGCATCTAGGAATATTGAAGGAGTCTTGGCTGATAGATAGAATTAGAGGGATAGAAATTTTATTTTTGGTTACATTGACATCATGTAGGACATCCATGCGTCTTATTCTTGGATTCGTTGACATCACAAGAATTATATAGGATGGAGTAGAATGTAGCTCTACCTTTGTAGGTTCATGTTAAATTTTTATTATATATAGCTTGCTAGTGTAGAATTCTAAGACAAACAATCATGGTAGGACCATTCTTAAAAGATTTCAAATAATAACCTAGTGAACATATACTCTTATATGACTATATATACACAAATTTAGATTAAACTTAGAATTCATTAACTTTAGAGTTCTATTTATTCTATATTACCTGATGAAAGTTTGATCAAATCTACTTGCACTCAGAGGTGTTTCCTTGAAACCTCCAACAACACCCTGTTCAACATCCAAAATCACATATTAAAATACCATTCGTAAAAAAATGCTATTAGCATATGTAATCAATTTATAATTGTTTACTAACTTTACATACCCCACTGATAGGTGTACTGCATAAATAAGTAGATTGGTAGTGTACCGGCGAGAGTCCTTTGTGACCACATTTCATTATAAAATAATAAAACTAAATTAGTTAATCTTGCATTTGACAATTAAAAATTTAATAAACTAAATTCAATGAACATGTTGATTTTACTGTTGTCAATACCATATGCATCATCACCCGAGATATCGGCCGCCCTCTCCATCCCGTGAATGCATCACCGGATCGAGGCCTCGTGAAATATATGGATCTGTAGCACCCTCACGAGGGCGGTAGGGTCATCTGAACAAGTGGCTCCGCCAAGATCGACACACATGGCCTCAAGGCCACCACGAACTCCCCTAGATTACTTATTTGCACAATGGGGCTAGTGTGGTGGATGACACTCTGAGTCAAGGATGTGATCGCTTGCAAAGTCTCTACATCAGCACTCTCCTTTGCAACTACCGGCATCGCAATCTGCTCACGAGGCGGCCTAGCGAGAGGTCGTCTCCCCTGTCGTGTAGGATCTGGCTGTGCACCAGGCCTATCCTAAGCCGACCCCCACCTCTCCCCTAGAACTCCTTCATATCAAAATAATTAGGGATTTGGTTCAATACAACTCACTGTATAATTTTCTAAGAAAATATTGGGGACTTCACAGTTATTGCACGGTGGGTAATCAAAGACCATATACCATCTCATCATAAAAACGGTTCCTAATCTCTAGTGGTGGCACCAATGGATAGGAAACCTCTTTGCATTGAGGGTGAGATTTTGATTTGTTCTAGGTCGTGAATAGAGAGCACAAATCACTTTTAGTAATCTTTAAATCTTTAACTTGTTTATATGATAATTTATCTGCATAATATGCCCTTGATGTTTGCCTCCTATTTTGCCATCCAGATATTTGTTGGGTAATTGCATCCACATTTTTTAACAAATCTTTCAATGAATCTGCTAGATGTATCCTTTCTGTGGTTGAAGAATTTTGATCACTCAACCTACTAATAAGATCTTCAACTTCTTTTTTGTTGTTTTCAATTTCACTCCTCAAATTTTCTTGAGTGCCAGGAGGGTATTGAGAGAATGGTGGGGCAGGTTGATTTTGTTGTTGAGGTTGATTTTGTTGAGGTTGATTTGGTTGAGGATTTTCCTCCTCTTGTTGAGGATTTCCTACAAATTAAAAAAAAAATCATTCATTTCTAAACTAGAACAAACAAAATCAATTTAAAACAAAAAAATTCATTAGAAATACCAAACAAAACTTACCTCTTGCATCTCTTCGTCGTCGGGGTGCCATATTTGTGAAGAAAATTGAACTCAAGTTGATCAAGTGTCAAGAAGTCACCTCCTCAACAACGCGAGCGCGTAGTGCAGGGTTTTTGGCCGCGGGCAGAAATGGAAATCAGAAAAAACAGAAATGAAGAATGTTCCTTTTTTTTTTGCTTTTAAAAAGCCAAAACGCGTTCGCGTTATAACGCGTTCGCGTTAAAACGCGAACGCGTTTTGTCTTATTTTGCACTTTTGTGGCCACAAAAGTGCGACCATCTTGGTGCACTTTCCCATGTGATACAATTGGTTTTTTTTCACCTGGTAGTGCAAGGGATTATTACTTTGTTTGATTTTGACTATTGTAACACATGCTTGTTGATTTGGCATCGACAATCTTTGTGAATTAATAATGTAAGTCGGCATTTGTGGTAGACGAATTTGACATCATACTTCAAAGCATTATTACTTTTGATAAAGTCTTTGAAAGACTTGAAGGAAAGGAAAAACTAGGGAAAATTCATTTTTTTATTTCAATGTGCAAAATTCTGGAACCCTAGCCGCCACCATGGGTACTTTGTGAATGTAGATTTTTGGTAAAATCTTCTTAATCAAGTGTTGTAGATAGTAAAATAAGCTCATTGTTTGATCTTGGTGAGCTTGAGAAAAGGTTTCGAGCTAGATAAATTTTTATTTGTGAAGGAAAAGATAAGGCAACAATAGTAGAAGCTAGCCTCACTCAACTGGATGGTTATCAGGTTTTGAGACTTGTCTTTCAGTTTGGTTTTTCATTGAAAATAGGTATTATTTCTATTGAAGATTGTTTCTTGAAGAAAATGAGTAAAGGAAGTTAATTTTTTTTTAAGGCTTGGGTTGTAACTGAAATGTTGCTATTTTGTTAAAAGGTTCATTTTTTTCTAGGGTTTTCCATTGAAACCCTAACTTGAGGTTGCTTTGTCAGTTACATAAACTATATACCCAAGATATTTTGCATCTTTATAAGATGTTCTTTTGGCATTTCTTGGGCCACTATGAAGAGAAATTTTGTGAGACATTAGGCTTAATTCTTATAGTGACAAGAAATTGTATTACATTGAAAACCTTTTAATTCTCAGATATTTGTATAAAGGAAGATGTTGTCATTTTCATACAACATTCTTCAATATGCTTATTGAAAATATTTTATGGTCTTCTATTGAAATTCTAGGACTGCAATTTTCACTTCTAGGGTTCGAATAGAATACTATATTGTTTTGCATTGTAAATGAGTTGGTGCTCTTGTATCCTATGAAGTTGGTGCTTCTGAATTTTGTGGAGTTGGTGCTCCTGAAATTTATGGAGTTGGTGCTCCTGTACTTTAAAGAGTTAGTTCTCTAAGTGAATAAAGAGAAATATTTTTTGAGTGGTTTTTATTCCCAAAGAAGGTTTTCCACTTAGTACATATAATGAGATATGAGATGGTTCTATGCGTGTGATTTTTCATGTCTATCTAATTTTAATGTGTCACTAAATACATTGAATGGTTATTAATTATCAGTCTTTCATATCTTCCAATGTTTATATTAGGTTTCATGCATAAAAGGTTCTAATTTAAAGTGAGCTCTGATATATGTGAAAGTGATAATTTTCACCTTTGTTAATGTTTCATGTTTAATTCATGGTTCATTCAATTACAATACTATTCATGCACAATTCAAATTTCCTCTTTGAACTATCATTTGATGTTTTGATCTAAAAATTCAAGTTTGCTTCACATACTATCATTTTGTCCATTTGGCTCAAAAGCAAACATATATTGTTGATTTTGAAAAAGATTGTGACTTTCATAAATCACTAATTCACCCCACCTCTCTCAGTGATTTCAATCCTTGAACAATTGGTATCAGAGCATAGGGTCCTTTCATAGGTCTAATCCACCTAGGATAGATTATGGTTAATGGAAGTCTATCAAATATATCTCAAGTACAAGAAGGTACTTTTGTGACTAGAGCCAAATCCTTGATTAATAAAGTCTAATCTACTTAAGAATTCCTAGTATTGAAGTGTTGTGTCTGATATGGAGAAAGGTAGAAGGAATAAGGGAAAAATAATTTCAAAGAAAAATACTAACCATCAAGATCTTCCTGAACTTAATATGAGTAATGAAGAAGAGACCATAAACAATAACCTAGAAATGATAAAGTATCCTAAATTTAGAACACCTCAGTTTGAAGGTACCAACTTTATTCTTTGGAAATGTAGGATGGACACATATTTTCCTTCCTTAGTTTTTGATGTGTGGGAAGTAGTAGCAAGATGTTGCACTATATTTGTGACATATACTTCCACACATGAGGAGAAGACAATTCTTGAATTCAATGTTAGGGCTATAGATGCTATTTTAAATAGTTTTCCAAATGAAATTATTGCTAAGGTTATGCATTGCAAGAATGCAAAGGAATTTTGGGACAAATTGATTGAAATGAATCAGAATGGTGAGTTGCAAGAGAAGATATCTTTGAAAATTGAAACAAGTTGTGGCTCATTTGAAACTTGATGATTGTGCAAATCTTCATAGTTCTAAAGAAAATAAAATTCAGTCTAAATCTATAGAGATTACTAATGAACATTCAAATGGCCAAGAAATTAATGAAGAAGAAGATAATTCTTTGGGTGAAGTTAACTCTAAACAAGAATATGATGAACAAGAGAGTGACGTTGTTTTGGAAGGTGAACTCTTGTGTGCTCTAAATAAAATTAAGCAACTTAGAAGAGAGAACTAGAATTTAAAAAGGAAATTTAAATAAGAAAAGGATATCAAAGATCAGATATGTTAAAATCTTGTAGAAGCAAATATTCAAGTTGAAGAAGCTAGAAAGATTGAGGAAGAAGTTAGAAACCAACTTAAGGTGAAAGAACAAAACATAGAAAGACTTAAATGGGAAGTGATTTCACTAAGGAACATAGATAAAACATGAAATCAATTAAGTTATGAGATAATTAATGAGAATAACTCTATATCTTTGGACAAGATTACTAGTGCACAGAAAGCCCCAAGTGATAAAAGTGGTTTAGGCTTGGAGGAAGTTCAGTGTTCTAAGATTAGAAAAACACCCAAAACAAAGATAGATTTAAACTTTCATGGTTCTAACTCTAAAACTGTAGATTGTAAATAGTTTAAGAACACCAACAGAGGAGGGAGTAGTAGAGAAAACAGATTCACAATATTTCTTCCTACATGGAAAGGTCAACCAATGAGGTACAATTGTTCTTTTATGGTTACTTCCATTCATGTTTTGCATATGGTCATAAAGCATCTAAATTTTGGATGAATGTGAGGAAGAATGATTGGAAAAAGAAATTTGATAATGTCACATACTTTAGATGTAACCATTTGGATCATATCGCAAGAAACAATGATAAATTATCTCTAAATAGTGATACAAGAGACTATAAATCTTTGGTTGTATGCTATAAATGCAATGATTTTGGAGATAAAGAAAGTTTTGTAGAGGTCAGTGGAAGAAATCATTTGGAAACAACAAAGAGTTAGATAACCTGTTTAAGCCAAGGAAAGAATATTTGGAGGTCTGGAGAAGAAAGCAAGGAAAACAAGAGGAGGGATTAAATCTTGTGCTTGTTGCACAAGAATCATTTCTAAGCATTTAAAAGGTAACATAAAGATAGGGTGAGATGATTAGTGCATTATAAATCAAACCCCATTGATATCAACCAAGGAGTTTCATTTTGTTACCTCGTGAATTATTTATCACGATTCTCATATCAAGGTTTAAGTCATGGTGTTAAGCCACAAATGTATCATATTTTTTGTTTGTGCTCTATGTTGAGTTCTTTTATGTGTTGGGAATAATAGCGACAATGATTTGATGATAAAAGTCTTAATGTTATGGTTCATATATATCATCATACTAGTGGATGATAGTTTCCCTTATGCTTACTGAAGTTGCAGTGGATGCTTTATGTTTCTTTGAAAGTGACCATGGCAAAAACATAGTATAAACTATGTGAAGGATGCTTGAAACACAATAATACAACATGCCATTTTTGGACAAGTTGTTTTAGATTTTCTTTGCTACAACATAGTGATAGTGACAGTGGGCAAAATACTCTTTGCTTGTGATTGATAGATTGTGAATTATGCTTACTTGAAATAGCGGTTTAATAACTTCAGTTGTCTATGTTTCTCAAAAGGTGCATGAGCTAGTTGTGTATACACCTAAAATTAGTCATCACCTTTAATTAATTAAATATTAGCTATTTAATTAATATTTCAACTATGTATAAATAAATTCTCAATTTATTTATATTGTTCATTTTCTAAATTCTCCAAATCTAAAATATAATCTTCAAAATTAATTAAATAAACAAATTTCCATAAGCTTGTTTTATTTAATTAATCTTCACTAATCTTGATTAGGAATTTGAGCACATGTCTACAACTTTTTGTGCCACATCGCCAAAGTCACATGAAATTAAATAACTCTAATTTTTAATTAGAATTATCTTCAACTCAGTTTTAAAAGCACATGGCTCATTCCTCACACACTTCCACCAATTTTAAAAGCACATGGTCTTCTCTTCCCACACATGAGTCTTCCATCCAAATGACATGTTGCCCATTGGTCAAGAGAATCTTCCATCCAAATGGCATGTTGTCTTTGGTGAAGGGGACAACATATTAATTCTCTCCATCTCCACAATCCATTCTTCTTGTTTGAATATGGACTGTTAATTATTGCCACCTCACTATATGCTTGGAAAAGACTATAAATACAACCCTTGGGAATTTTATTTTGCATCCAATTTTGAATAGAGTTATCATGCAAGAATATGGTTTGAGCTTGGGAGCATTATGGAGTCTTTAGTTACATTTTACATCATGTTTTTAATCATTGTTAA
>VDFB02241029.1:0-12042 GCA_007258455.2 Sequoia sempervirens
CAAACTGGAAGGCGTTTCTCCTAGAAAACCCAAACGCCCTTGCACAGATAGCCACGCATTTCAAGCAAAAAGCCCAAATCTCAACTCTGAAGGTACGACCATGATGTCAAATGCCTGCCATGATGAAAGAAGGTCGCCATCTCCACAAACCCTCCTGTCTCTGATAAAGAACTCAACAAAACTCTGATAAAGCACAGTAAAACCTCTATATGAAGCTCTCACAAACTACACAAATTCGACTGGTCTCTCACAGTCTCAAAAGTGCTCAACACTGAAGAGATTTCATTCTCCAATGGAAGATTGCTCAAAACCCTGATCACAGATGAAAGCACAGGAAAAATGTCTAAGGCAAAGTTGAAATATTCAAGAAGTGAATTTCTCATTGCCAAAATGCCTTATATGCAAAAAGGCACGACTTTCAAGAAAGATATGCCCTTTTCAAGATTTAAATCTTTTAAAATACATTTAAGTCATTTTTCAATAGTCTTGACTTAAATACTTGGGCGCCACTTTATATTTTAAGTGATTTAAATTTTAAATCACTTTTATGGAATATTTAAGTGATATAAAATATATAAAGTCAATTTGACTTTATAATAAAGCATTAAGTTAATTAATTAACTCAAATCACTTAAAAATCCATAACTCTCTCAAAACTCCAAATATTCCCGTGCCGTCAGAAGCTGTCAACTCCTAATTTGCCAAGGGCACTGCGGTGAGCCAATCCCCGAACTCACGAAAATGAAGGCGACCAAGCTCTCAAATAATCCCGCGACCCTCTAGCAAGGCTGGCCCAAGCCCTCTGAGTGCAATTAATGGGCTAACCACCATCAAACATGATCATGCGAAAAGGGGACATTACAAGCTTGGGAATCCTTGAAAATGCTGTACCAACGTTCCATGAAACAAAAATTGAGACACCTCTTGTTTCACAAGAAACATAAAAAAGGATGCCAAAATGGGCCACACAAACATTGAAAGATCTCAAACCTAATGAAGTTGGAAAAATATGCACTAAAAGTACATCCAAAGCTAGATAGAAAGAAGAAAAAGTCCCTAGAAGAGCTTAAGATAAGCTAGAGATGCTTATTCTGGGATGGTATCCAAAAGAAGAAATCAATATTGCTTTTGATTCATAACCAACTTCCTTCAAGAAAGCTAAAAAGCTTGATGCACGGAGAAACATAGCAAAAATTAAATTTCATGCCTTGGTCAAGAATGGAACTTGGCAGTTGGTTGATCCTCCACTTAATTGTAAACCCAATGGTTATAAGTGGATCTTTCAAAACAAATACAAAGCAAATGGCTCACTTAACAAACACAAAGCAAGGCTTGTCACAAACAAAATTGCTCCAAAATAGGAAATAGACCATAAGGAGACCTTTTGTAATAACCCTAGGGCTTCTCAATGGAAGTTTTGATCTAACTAATTTAGGTTAATGCTTCATCACACAATTAATTCAACAGAAGAAAGTAATTTATATTGCTCAAATTTTCAGATCATCCAAACAAATGTTACATTCATCCAATGTATAGTGAATTTCAACCTTAGCTTGAGATAAAAATCAAATTCAAGTCTAAGAACAAGTCTTACAAGATTGATATGCAGAACAATTTTCAGTTACTTCTCTAAGGACCAGGATGAAAGCACCTATACAAATGACAACTTCCACAAGGCTAAGCACTTGCTGATGGGTGCAATGTGTTGGGTCAAATCTGAATCATTCAACTTTCAAAATTCCTGGTTTCTAAGTTGTTGCAGTTTCTCAGTTGTTGTTGTGGGTCGGAGATGGTTGTCCCCTACCTTCCAAACCTGTAAATCAGCCTCTAAATATGTTTATGAGTGCCCAGGTGTCTACTATAGTGCCTAGGTCTGATCGCTCCTGTAATGTCCCCTTATTAGATACATAAAATGCACAAGTTAGGGTCAAGAAATTTATTTACCAACACCTAATTTTGCACATGTAATTTGCCTTGAGGGCCTACACACATCGGGCATTACATAGTTCCTTAATCCTAATTCAAAATAGACAATTCCAGATTGAGCATTTTAAGGATAAGGTAGATACATTATCACCTAGTGCATAAACACATCATAAACTGATATGACTTACTACTCTTGATTGGGATAGAACTTCGCCTTGACTCCTCTTTCCTAACCTCATTGGACGGTGATTTACTGTGCAAAGGGCGCGTGAACGCTCTCAAAGTGGACTCCCTCAAGATGTTCCACCCGTCTTGGGATCGTCCATCAGTGGAGCAAATTACCAGCCTTTCCCTCCACAAACGCCCTGTCCTTATTGAGTGCTAGCAAAAGGGAATTTTGGCCCGAAGTCTATTCTTCAAGGTAAAGTCATAACAGCTAAATAAGATACGATAATTGCTATAAGCAACATTATTGTGGCATAAATATTAGTCATTAATCTTCAGTTGTAGAATTAGTTATTCATCTATGCTGAATAGGTGAGACCCAACATATTGTCATATATGATTATTAGTTGCAAGGCGTATCATTTAATATGCAGTAACTCATTGTCACAGCAATCTGTATTGATTCCACTCACTCAATGCTTAACCAGGAGTGTGGGTACTTACCTCCGAAAGACATGCTGACTGGAACTCTTTCTCAAGACGTGCTTCTGTAGTCTGACCTATCTTCTCTCTTCACGTGATGGTTGATTCTCTGCTATATAGTTGCCTTTCCTTTTGTGGTACCAATACTCCTTAATCCCCCTATACTATAGATGGGTCCTTTTATACGATTCATTATCAAAATGCATGAGTAACGATATTCATATCACAAATTGAAATTACCATTATATAGTATCCTTGTTTTATAATTGTTCATCATTGTGAGATCCTATGGCATGCATATATCCCTTTTAGAAATCGCTTTGACTAATATGGCGACAATGGCAAAGGAATAATTTGATGATATTATATGTAAGGCTCCAAACTTCCCTTGCGATTTCACCAATGAAGGGGATATCACTTGGTGAATGACGGCGTCTATAAAATGCCACGATCTCCTAGTTACTTTGCGTCACCCAATGCCAACTTCACAATGACCATGTGGCTCTTAAAGCTCCCTTACAAAACCTTAATGCGCATTTATGACGGATCACTGCATTAAATTTGGCCACACTCGGTAACACATTCTCATATCATCCTATTTTACTTTTTCCTTCATTCCATTCCTTAAATTTGCCCAATCAAGGGCACGTCCAAAGGATGTGCCTGTTTGAACCCCCGTGTTGGTTCCCGGCTATGCTCTTAGCATCCCGTCGGCACTATGGTTTTTTCATGATTCTTATTTGATAGTAAACTTTATTTGTCTGCTTTATAATATGACAATATATCATATTCGGGACAAGCAAATATATTACTATAATGATCATATAATAAAATCGGGTCTTTATTATGATACCCATTATGCTCAATTGGTGACTACTTATATTATTTGGATTGCAAATTCTCATATTTGATAATTATTGGATTTATTCGTATTTTTGTGTATTATATCTTATTTTATTTATAATTGGTATATTACATCTTAGAATAATGTATTTTGTATTTATGGATTATGCTATCATATTTATAATGTTATATTTGGTATTTATAATTATAATATTATTTTATGATAGTTATAATTATAGTAATTATATTTTTAATATGTATTTTAATAGTAATTTTATTTATTTGTATTTCAATGTTTAATCTCATAGTGTTACAAAATCGGGGACATGACAGCTCCTCCTTATGACCACTTGTTACTCCTCTCCTGGTCTCCTCTGTGGTGTCAACTCACCAATCCCCTTAGTGTATAGTGATCCTCTTGAAACTCACGCTAGGTGCATTCAAATCTGCAATTGTTGTGTTGATTGTGGACAGTCCTAACCATTAGAGTTTTCTGATGAAGGCGTTTAGACCCTACTAATCTCCTACAAGTTGATTCTAGACTTGTGCCTAGGGATTGATGCTGCAATTGTGCTACCAGATCTACACAGGGGCTTGAGGTTGACAAATCAGTCTATTTAGTCCACTCACCACCTGGATAAATAGATTAACAGTTTAAATACAATTTAGCTGCAAATAGAATCGAATCAGCTTAGAAAATACCAAACACTGGCAAGGTTTTTGTCCTCCCAGAGGTTGTTGTCTTGATGGTTTCGTCCCAAGGCAGTAAAATGTGAATTGCTTTCAGAATTTCTTACCAAAAAAACCAGATAATCTAACCAACAAAATCACCCTGCTCTTATACCTGTTTGTCCTTGGGTGCCAAAGACCCAAAGTCGGCTCCAAAATAAGAAAATTCAAATACTTAAACTTCATAATTTATTATGCCAACCGACCCAACTAATTTATTTTTAAATATTTATTAATTTATCTTTATTATTAATAATATTAATATTGTTATTATTATAATATTATAGTTTATTATTTATTAGTGTTTATAAAAACACTATGATTAAATTAAAATTATAATATCCCTTGGATGGAGGGGGCATGACAGTCCTCTCGTCCCAAATATTGCTTGTCTTAAGCAATGAAAACTCCTGAAACACTGCCCACTTTATGCCAAGGGAGCATTACATGGATTCATGCTCATCGATCCTAGGAACTGCAACAAATAAACCATCTTTTGTGAATTCCTCTTCTTCACCTGGTGGAGTGCAAAGCCTTTCATTAACATTGCTTGTATCTATTTCTCTAACATAGGCTTGCGCATCGACATCTGCTTGCACTGTTGATTGGGACATCAAAGCCTCTAAAGCCTCTACTTTTGCCTCACTTCCTCTTGCCATATATGGAAATTGTCATCATTATCTGTTGCCCTCAAGTCACCATTAGAGTCATCATTTTTAGATGTCTACCCATTATCATGAGATTGACTGATAGACTCACATACAGCATAGTCATGATCATTTTGATGCAATTGAGAGCCATTTTTTTGCAGACACCAGCATATATATTTTTTGAATGTTACAGTGGCATCCAATCACTTCTACCTTCAGCCCATAATAGAGTGCTCATGGTGAAGTAACCCAATGTGTAATATTTTGTCAAATGAAGCAATTCTTGCCAAAAAGCACTACAAATATATATTATCCCCATCATCCATATTATACTATGTGTTTTTCATTGCAAGGGGTGCCAAAAAGAGGCTCCAAAGCAGCTGCAAACTAAATAAAACTAGAGTTAAAAGGGACTCATACCCTAACTCCTAATACTCATACCCTATATGAGAAAAACATCCCCTTCTCAATGAACCATATTGGGAGGAATCCAAGCATTAAGAGACTTCAAATAAAGTTTTGGTGTCTCTATACATCTCCTTGAAGCATCTCTTGAAAATTGGAAAACTTCCAATAGAGGTTTCTCAAATATCTCATATAAATTAAACAAATTTTCCTAAAGTGCTGATATGCGGTTGACAAAAGCTAGAAGAATTAAAGAAATATATTGATAGATTAGTAATTTTCTATTTCTTTTAGCAGAAAATTTTCTTATCAAATTCCAAAGAGGCAATAATATGAAAAGAAACAACAATAAGGCTTAAGATGTGTGCATGCAAATTTTATCAATTGATTGAAAATATTGTCGTTTCTAAGGAGCCCCCAAGCCATGCTTTTAAAATAATGGCATTGTCCCCTAGTTACCCTTTTCCATTACTAGGTTAGTATGATTTAAAATTTATTTTTTTATATAATGACGATGATTATAAAATATCAATGTAATTAATGTTTTCTTTTATTGAAGTGGGTGGTAGGGAGGGCGGCCCTCCAAGATGGCAGAGGGCTTTCGTTGGTTTGAGATGATTGGCATCCTTGTAGGAGTGTTTGGTGTTGAGGTGGAAGCTGGAGTGAGAGGTTGGTGACCTCGTTCTAGGCGAAGACGAGTAATGATGGTTGGCAGTTTAAGCACGTCTTCTAAGGAAGGCCTCGCATACGGAGCTAGGGGTGCAAGACAGATTCACTAGGGTAAGGACAGCTTGCCTCACCTAGAAATTATTTCTTACTTGTGTGAACTGAGAATTGCTCGAAGCTCGCGAGCTTTATTAATGAGTGGAGGTGTTGATTGTGTAGCGTGATAAAAAATTTTGGTGTTGATGTTGAGGTGATGGTGGTGAGTTGGCTGGCGGTTTTCATTCGGCTTCTGGTGTTGTTTGTGGTTGTCAATGAGTGGGAGTTCGAAGTTCGTCATTGTAGTTTCGGTGGAGGTTACGTGGCTTGGTGAAATATACCGAGCCAAATTTTTTCGTTTTTCAAATAACAAATTGCAACATTCAAGCCAGTGCACCCGTTAAGGTTAGAAGGATAAACCGAAACGTGCAAGAAAGTAAACTTAAGGTACAGAAGGGAACTCAACGTCAAGTATGTGCTACCCAATCCAGAGTGGAGTGAGGGGCGACCATATGACGGAGTGATTACAGAAAGTAAAGCTTGAAATGAAATGCTGAATAACGGAACTGCTCAACACCCAGAATGTGCTTGCTCCCCCGAAGGGAAAGTAGCTACCATAGGGCGGAGTTCTACAATTTCCAATTAAGACTGAAAGCAAATGTAAAGGAAATGCTGAATACTGAATCTACTCTACACCCAGAATGTGCTTGCTGACCCAAGATGGGAAAGTAGCGACCATAGGGCGGAGATCTAACAATTACAATAACTTTTAATGAATACTGAATCACAATCAGCTTTGAGCAATAAATGAGAAACTGCCAGTACTACTGACAGATTACAAGAATAAGATGCCGATGCCTGCCAACTTCAATGTGACAACAATAGAACAATATTGCATCAAAGAGAGTTTACTTTAATCTTAGGAATGCATACCACAATCGAAATGATTCAAAGATCAAGCTGCTGTTTTCTGTTTCCTGTTACAAATCTGCTCCTTGAAAGATTGAACAGCAGTCCATAAACCTAATCAAATGCTCATAACCCTCTGTAAACTTGCTCAAGTGACATGATTAGCATAGCACAATATTCCTAACAATATGGCGCCTAGACTAAACTCTTAAAACAGACCCAAAATGTCTCTAATAATTAATGCACAGATTTCCATGCAAGTACATGGTACGGCCCTGCTGAAAGAATCGATCTTCTCTTAAAAATTGAATACACTTCCTAAAAATCTAAGATCTAGAACATATGGGCGCCTAGGACAAACTTATAGAATGAGGCATTACCCAGAATGAGTTTCTTTGTCTTTTTTGAGTTATGAACAAAACATGCAATCTGCTGTCTAGAACAGTACAATAAGCTGGAACAATATAATGCCAATAACAGATTTCTAAAATGCAAAACTAAATACAATGAATAAACTAAGATGCACTCACAACTAGACTGAAATTCACCACTAGATGTTGTTTCTCAAACACGAAGTGATGCCCAATGGTTAGGAGGTCTTCATCCCTCGAAGTGATCCAGATTCAATCCGGCAGCATAACGGTGTATTTTCCAAGATAACCCAAATGATCCCCCAAGACTCCTCTTTATAACTTTCAATTGACTTTGCACAACCCTAAAATCAGCTTTTAGGTCAAACTCATCCTCCTCAAGTTTTGGCGTACTTTCTCCTTCAAGACTTTAATAAATGACATTTTAATTAAAACACCATTCTTGATAAATGCGCCCCATCATACCCTGCTTTGACTTTGCAATAATTATAATATTCTTTTTAATGAGGGCGCCACCCTTAATGACCACTTTTTAAACACAACGTTAAGTCATTAACTCTAGTGCCAAGGTCAACGTTGAAACATAATAATTAAAACGTGACTTTAATGGGAAAGACTTAACTTATTTCTCCGAGAATGCCTTGAAGCCAAAACTGATGAAGTCAACTGATCAAATCTGCAACCGGAAGTCAACCAACCTGAGCACATCTGGAACTGCCAAAAATAGAATTTACTAAAAATAGTAAATTCCAAAAAGTACTCTGAATGCTGAGACGAGCATATCACTGCGAAGCCCTCTGAAAACCCAGAAGGAATCCGCCATTAAAACTATCATCTCCGATCAATGACCTCCTCAAAATTAGGAAACCCTAATTTTAACTTCCGACTAGCCTCCGGGTTCCCAAGAAAAGGCTAACGGTCACTGAAACAGTCAGGCTTGAAAAGGGGACATTACACTTGGAGCGGACACCCCAATTTCTCTGCTAGCAACGTCGAGGAAGACTGTGTTCCGTGAGATTACGGATCAAAGGTTGAAGCGAATTTTGCTCAACATTGATCCTCTCACAGTCGTGGCAGTTAAAATGGTTTTGGGTATCAGCCACCTCGAGCGGAAGGAGTATGGGTGTGATAATTTACACATTTCCTCGCGGTTTCTGACCTCTTTGCTTGATAGTCGAGTGCCTAAGTTGGAGGCAAAGTGTTGTTGTTATAACAACTTTAGGCTCATCCTTCCAGCCCCCGATTCAAGACATAAAATTGCATATAGCCTAACGGCTATTTATTTTATGGAGACATCCAATGTGAAGAGTCACGTCACTTGTAAATTAAATGATGTTTATCTATTTGTTAATTCATTGAGGCCGACCCTTTCTAATCGACGACTTATTGAACAGACATTTCACTACATTAAGGCCGACTTCATGATTCTAAGAGACACGACTTTGGTAAAAGCCGACATGAAGCTTTTGAACAATCGCATCCCTTGAAGTCTTCTCCAATCGAATAGTATAAATAAGAGATGTTGTTCGATCCTTATGGTATTGATATTCCATATTCATCATAGATCGATTATCATTTGTGTGAATTCATTCATTACATTGATGGTGAGTTTCAAGTGCGATTTTCTTCAAGGGCAGATCGATATATTGAAGAAGGCTAAGTTTGACATCAGCAAGAAGCATTATATTAGTTCTATGTTTGCATCAGATTGTGATGCCATTCTTGGCCTCATTATTGGCCTCATTGTAAAGGAGACTTTTGATTATCATTCAATATATAAGCGATATATTGCTGTTGGGTTTTTCTCCCTCAAGAGGAGGGTTTTCCCAAGGTATATTCTGTGTTTGTGTGTCTGATTTTTTGAATTAAATTCTGCTTTTATTGTCTGATCATAAAACTTACATGGTATCAGAGCGGTTCTATGAAAAGATCCGATCAGATTTATTAACCAGACCGAAGATATGGTCTGGGCAAAGCTGTGGATGAGATATGCAAGCAAGCAACATTGGAATTAATGCGTATCAGTCGAAGGTCAAGCAACTCATCTGTATCTTGGCACACCTTTCTAGAAGTCTCATCATTTGCGAATCTCATCTGGAAATCCAGTGTTTCTCCCACACCAGGTTGTGTCACCTCTCCATCCGCACTCTGCATACATAGAGATCAACAAGGATCACGCAAATACGAGACACGTGCATCGACCATGCCTCAATGCTCATGAGAATCAAGAACTCAATCTCTTTCTTATATCGTTTTCCTGGGAGCCGATTATTATCTCTATCTGTATATGTCGTCAATTCAAGAAATCCATGCTGTGGTGGGAGCCGTCGGTTAGAGCCTATGAAGTCATTCAAGGAACGGTTCCCTGAATCGCCAATCTCCTGAAGGAAAGAAGGCATGTGCCAAGCTTGAATCAATGATAGCAATAATAAGCAAGCTTGAGTGATGCATGAAATTCGTAGTCGTTCATCCCTCTTATTATTAAACCTCTATGCATCGGAATTATTGAATTCCCTCAAAGGAATCGGAACCTTAGAGGCTGCCGACTTTGCAAGGAGCCATTATACTTCAAAGAGGTGGTCGAGTATGGTTGGTGTTCTTTCTGTAGTGTGAACTGCAATACGGTAAATAGGAGTGCACATCAAAGTCTGTAAAATCCCATCAAAGTTCAAGATCCCAAAAGGCTAAACCTGGTGGAGTTGATAAAGGAGTGGACTTTGTTGGAATAGGCTAACTCAATGTGTAAGGAGACGGTTTGTACTGTGTGGTTCGATGTTTTGAGGCCATCAGTTGCATAATCTTCAGAATCACTGCTCTATGTACAGATTGGAAGATAATGGAGCTTGTAAAAGCCTGAAGCATTCAGGAGCAGAAGTAATATGTGCAGATCTGAAGAGGGTTTATGTGCAAAACTTAAGGATCCTGATTTCAATGAGATAAGTATTCTTTTGTTTATACTTTTGAAATCTAGGGTAAAATTTCAGTTTGCTAAGTTGTGCAAATCTGAGTTTGGTTATTTGAATCATGTGTGTTTAGTCGAAATTGTGGTTTCTCTTGAATAGTGATTACTGGGACAAGATCCTTTGGAGATACCACTATCCCTTGCAAATTGCAAAGATCTCTGAGTGTGACTCTGAGATGAAAAGAGAACTGCAATTTTGTTGTGATTGGATGGTCACATCGATAACATTCTCTTTGTGCATGGACTATGATGGTGCTTTGAGAGGCCTGATTCTATGTTGTGTATGCTGGCTGCATAATGCGTCTAAGAAATCTAAGTTGAGCAGATTATCTCTTCTTGTATTGAGATTAGCACTCTCGAGCGGAGCAAAAGATGGAAGAAAGATATATCAGAATTCAATAAAGATAAGTTTCTTTATCCCTTTATTCTGATCTTTTGATATTTGCTACTTATAGGTTGGTTCTTATATATAAACTATTAAGAGATAAGTATTTCATGTTTTGATTAATGTTCATGAATCTTTTATGTGCTATAACATTGGGATAGTGAATCTTGTATGCTTCTAGCTTTGGTACTTCTCCTTGAGATGGTTTTATAAACTATTAGTAATCTCTCTAAATTGCTTCTAGGATAGATCAAGGAGCAAGAAGGTGATGAGAGATTGCTTAGTGAGGAAAAGCTTGAGGCATCCTTTGAGGAAGTCATGCCAACTAGAGAGATTATCAAGCATGGAGTCACAACTTGCAGTCATGGGACTGAGTTGGTGGCTGGAGACATTTTTGAAGAGGAAGAACCTATTCAGGTTGTCATTACTTCGAAGAGGGAGTTAAAAATCCGAGGATTCAAGGTTCGAGTTGAGAGCATGTCTGAGAAAAGGATTGAGATTCTGTCTATAGAGGGATTTCACTTCCAGAGGATTTCCTTGCAATCTCTGAGGCAAGGATCAAGAGGGAGTTCTGTGACTCACTGAGATGAAGTGTAGGTTGCAGTATTGCAAGGCCGATGCTAAAGTTCTTGGAAGACCTCTTCAGCTGTTGAGATCAGAATTGTACAAGACAATCAATCTGGTTTTGTCATTGGTAGCTCCGCAAACCTATTCAGAATAGAGTGATCTGGGATGAGGTCGAAGAGGGCAGCCCTGAATTCTCTACAAAAGTGTGCACTGGAAATCATTTCTCTAAGGCAAGCATTGCAGGCAATCTTGGACGAGGAGGTTAGAAGGTTGTTGCAAGTACTTGAAGCTTCAGAGGGAGTCACACCATCATGAAGATCTGTGTTAATGATACCTGATGAGCTTGGGTTCTCCAAGAATGATGCGGATTCAAACATGTACTTCAAGGTAATTGATGGTGAGGCATTGATCTTGGTTCTTTATGTTTGATGATCTATTTCTTACTGGAGAAGAACACCTCATTTTCAAATGCAAGGAGTTGCCTTTTGAATTTGAAATGAAGGATCTTAAGTACAGGCATTACTTCCTTGGCTTAGAAGTATGGCAGAGGCCCAATGAGATCATTCTAAGTCAAGGGAAGTATACAATAGTCATCTTGAAGTATCTGATTGGGTATGGCGTGAGATATTCTTGGTGTGGACTTGAAGATGAATATACTAATTTTGATTGAAGCGGGGTGTATCACTAATCGAGGAAGAACACCTCTGGTTGTTGCTTCGATTTAAGAGTGCGATGTTATCCACAATTATAGCGAGCGGTCTTAGTGACACTAAGCATAGCGGTAGAGTATATTGCAGTTTGTGTGGCACCTCAAGAAGCAGTGTGGCTTTAGAAGCTCCTTGCAGGATTGTTTGGACAATCAATGGAGTCGATCGTCATTCATTGTGATAGTCAAAGTTGTGTGAAGCTCTTTGTCAATCCAGTGTTTCATGACAGAACTAAACA
>VDFB02241030.1:0-25094 GCA_007258455.2 Sequoia sempervirens
CCTTTGAATAATACTGACATATTCAAGAAAATTTCTAAAAATTTCCACCAATCTCTCCCCCATAGTCTCAAAAAATTGAACCAAATCAAGCAAAGGTTCGCTGCCCCTAACACTAGTGCTAGAGATTGAACAAAGATGATCACTGAAAAATAATTTGAACACCATCCAAAACTGATCCAAATCACTATGAAACATCATTTCCCACCTTTGGGACCAAAAACCATCATTGATAAGAGATTGTGAAGAGAAAAAATAAGTATACCAGCTGCCTATGACATCTGAAGTAAACCAATTAAAGTCTGATTTTAGGAAAATCAGCATACAAGGAGTTGAACAGCTGCTGCAACTTTGGAAATCAGCGTGCATAATATGACAACTGTTCATGCCCAAGGCTGGAAACATACCCTCAAGAAACTTCAACCCATTATTAAACCATCTTTTGTTCGAAGCATCTCTCCAATCCATCAATTGATGAGAAAAAGGGACCATCAAATGGCTGGTAAGGATGGGAACAACATCAAAGAAACTAAAAATAGAATCCTTGTCTTTCCAAAGATTCCTCTTTCTACTTATAACAATCTCCATCAAACCATATTGAGGATTCCAAACATGGATACCCATAATGCACTGGAAAGAGTACACAACACTTCTCCAACTGCTAATCAAAGCAAAATGCAAATTCAAGAAGTTAGTGTCTTCTTTGATAAACCCATGTAGGCCATCCATGAAAACATCAATGGAGCACATAATAAATGTTGTCCTCAATAATTCCCATTCCCTCAAAGGACTAGGATGAGCCAAAACATCACTCAACTCAAGAGATGGATTGTCAAGAAAATAAATAATCTTTTTTGGTCCATCTTTCTCCCAAGCTTCATGAGTAATGAGTCTAGAAACTTCACTCTTTGCTGCTGCAATGGAGTGACCAGCAACTACCAAGACTTGTTTTATTGACGCCTTGAAGCCAACGATGAAGAAATCTCCTCGAGTCCACACTTCCCTTGTGAAGACTTCATCCTTGAATCCACTTATGCTTTCATTATCAAAAGGCCCTAGATGATTACTACGCACAAAACATGGCACACCCTCATAGAAATTATCTATCACCTTATGATTAACCAAATCATGTGAAGATAATTGACTGTTGTTCTCAACAATACTTTCTTCATCCCTTACATTGGTGTCTTCATAGAATTCAAGCTCAACTTTTTCAACTTGTGGATGCCCATCATTAGTTGTTGACCCACAAAGTGTAGCATGTTGAATACCACGTTCATTATCCATCAAATCATCTATCTCATAGCTGCAAACTATCCCTTCTTGTGGCAAAGTCTCTCCCCAACTCATGAGTTCACACTCTTGATGCACTTTCCAATCACCATCAACATATGGGATTAGCTTGGTATTTTGCAATGTTTCATCATTATGGAGTTCATTTATTCCTTCAACTATTTGCTTGATCTCTATAATCCTTGTATTAGCTTCTTGTTCCTTAAGTGTGGCTGCAATCGGTAGTTGATTTTCTGCTTTGCACAATGAATGATGAGCTAAGGTAAGATCAAGGCAAAGCCTATCCATCTCTTCCTCCTTCTCTTGGTAGGCATCATAGGTCTCCTCTGCAAACTTAATGGCATTATCTCTATCTGAGAGCAAATGCAAATAATCTATCTTTAATGATTCCAATGCTTCTTTGATAGTTTGCAACTTGGAAAGAGTGACTCCATTAACTCCATTTTGTCTCTTTTCAAACTGAAATTTCCAGTAGAGTTCTTCAACAAAATTGTGTGTGCTATCAAATCTTGATAATGCTTTAACAATTTTCTCTTCTGAAACCATTAAGTTATCCTTCAAAACTTGCAGCTCTTTAGGCCCATGATCATAATCAGCAAAGAAGCTTTGCTCATCAAACATCAACTTTTCTGATTTATTTTCTTTGATTTGATTCTCAAAATCAACCTCCTTTCTAATCTTATCACTGCATAACTCCTGAATTGAAGGCTTGTCAACAACTTCTTCAAACAAATTAGTACCTCTATCTTGACCTTTCAAGTTCTCATACTCTTCTTGTGCATAATTCTGAAATGCATCCAAACCATTTGTTGATTTTAAAACATTATTCTCTTCAACATAAGAAATCACATTCTCATTAGCCATTGCTGCAACTTCTCCTCCAAAGATCACTTCATTACTTGCATTGCAAACTGATTTTTGAACTTCATCAGGATCAAAGGGGAATTTATCCCACTCCGGTTCTTTATCATACCTTGGAAACATTGCGCCCGGATCCCAAATGTGAAAGGTTTGATTGCAATGATCAATAGGAAAGAGATCATCATGCTCCTCTTGAACTGTTGACTCTTTGAATGAGTCACTCCTCAACCCACTTGAACTGAAATCTTCATCTATAACTTTCTACACATATGTAGTTTGATAATCAAACCCACTACCACTCAAGTCACTAGCATTATATCGGATTAAAGAATCATCAAAGCTGGTTGTTTTGAATATTTTGTCATTCTTTTCTTCAATGAAATTATCTTGAGTAGATGTGTTGCTGATTTTATCATTAGTGCCCACATACATACCAAAGAAGTCTTCTTGGACACTTGTCAATAATTCTTCATATGGAATTGGCTCAACATAAAGTAGAGAATTATCCTTCACTAAATCTTCAACAAAAGGAGATAAAAACACATCGGAATCACCATCAACAACCCCACTTTCGTAATGGTCATAAGCTGGTTCAAAGACACCATTAGTATTTGCTTCATCTTGCTCTTCTTCAACGTACTTATCCCACACAACTGTTCCACCAGCATCTTTTGAGAAGCCATTTGTCTGAAGATCTTCATTGGTTGAATCCTTATTAGGACTCAAGACTGCTGTAATGATCTTCTTACCATAACAATCTTCATTATTTCCCATCCCATGCAAGTCTAGGGATGTATTTTGGGACTCTAACTTAATCTCCTCATTTGCCAAGGTATCTTCATCAAGCCCACTTTCATTTTGAACCAAAATGTGCACCTTGCTTGTGTCTTCTCCAACACTAATTGACTGATTTTTCTCTTCAATTTGCTTACTTGTGGGCTGCAAACCACAAACAGATCCTTTTGCTTCTTCCTTCCTTGATTCTTCAACCATGGCAAGTTCTACTTCCTCTTTAATCATTTTTTTGATGTAGTTGACCATAGCCAACTTTCCAGGGTCATGAATCACCGCACAATTCAAAAACGTGTCAAATGAAACATTGTTCTTAAACTCATATGTCATGCTCTGATATTGTTTACGGAGTATGGCAGCCTCATGTTCACATTGCCTCTTGAATTGGCATTCTTCCGAAGCCACAATCAAATCTGACTTCTCACGATTCCTGGACCTCAGAAAATGCAACATCTTAAGAACTTCTGAAAGCTAAACTGAACTTAGGTGAAGAATCTGATTTCTCTATCACTCATTTGTCAACTGACTCTGTCTTATTCACAGGATGGCAAGATCTTGGCTCTGATACCACTGAAATATTCCCCTTAATTTTTTTCCCAAAATTTAACACACAAATCAGCAACCAATCACTGATTAGCGTTAGCTCCAAATGCAAATCAGCATGGAAAGTAACTCTAACCAAAAATGTTCACCAAGATCCCACAAATGTGGGCTTGGTGATAGTATATGGTCGAGGATCATTAGGGAATAAACCGAACTTCAGGGAAATTACAACATCTCAATATGCATCCAAGCTGTAAGCGGTGGCTCCACTTATTCAAGCAAGTGAGTTTTACAACAATTATTGTAAGAAGTCACTTTTAAATCCACTCTCCACTCTATTAACGGGGGAATACCGTCTGCCACAAACCACTTATAACGTGGGGGAAAAGTAAGCAAACAAGATAGCAAGTTTATATTCTAAAACCAAACCACCCACCGCGGGAGTGTGTTCAGATATAAAATTGCAGCAAGTAAAGGAAGAGTTGTTAGTACTACTAACTAGCTTTACAAAGAATAAGAACAGCTGCAAATAGAATAGATAATCTTCAAAGAACATTAAACAGTTAGAGTATCACTTCCTCTAACATTTACAATGATATAAGATGAAGAATTGAAGCTCAAACCAGCATTATATCAAAAACTAACAAGTTTGATATAAAAATCTGCAATCTGGAAATGTCTATCAACAAACAGCAAACTCATAAAAATGATCACAACTCCTTCAATATACCTCTGAATTGAATGAAACGAAATGCAAAGTCTCTTTGGAGGATAGGCGCCCAAACAAAAACCACAAAACTGCATCATAACTCAAGATATTATTTTTGCAATTTAATCCCAGCATTCCTTAAGATGGTAGCCCCCAAGAGGGCGCATTTCTCTATTAAAAACCAAATACTGGAATTAAATTTGAAATTCTCCACATTAGCATAGAATTGTAAGGATCAAACACTTCATAACCAAAATAAATTCACATCAAAAAGTCAGAAAACACCTCTTTAAATGTATACCCAAAGAAATATTAAACCAAATCCTCACCAAAATTCAATTCAACTTTGGCTACACAATCAAGCAGAATCAGATCAAAGAAAGCATTCAACTAGGTGTTGGTTCTTCAAACATCAAATTGGATTGGAACTAGAGGTGAGCAATCCCCCATTAAATAAGTTGTCATTTTGATGATAACATTAGCATACAAACATTCGATAATCACCTTCAAACAGCAGCAATATATGTTTTTAGTTGGCAAATGCCAACAAGAACTCTTCGAATCCAAGAAGCTGGAATCACTTCAACTTCCAAAAGGGACGCACCTTTTGCCTTACTTTTGAAATAATAACATCATTCAACTTCCTCTTTGTGCATCCATTCTTATATTGGTAACAATAAAGCATTTATTAAATAATAATTAAATGCTCATCACTTGACCCCTTTATGTCCCCTTCTTCTTAAAGCAACTTTAGTCATCACCAAGCCTAGGGTGTGTGTACAACTTCAAGACATGAAAATTGACTAAGTCTGAAACTCAGTCCAAGGAGATAACCAAATACAATGCCCAAGTTGCAACTGATGAATTGCTAAAAATAGCAAACTGACAAATGCCAAACTGAACCAAGTTGATGATGATGCTTCTGACAAAAATGAACTTACTAAAAATAGTAAATGCCGTACTGTAAGTTAACTGTAAAACCCATCGAAGCCAAACCAATGAATCGAATCAAAGGGATTGAATTGTCGCTTAGATAGATATCAAGCAAAAGATAGACTTGCTAAAAATAGCAAACTGCTATAAATAGTAAGTCTGCACAACATCCTCTAAACGCCAACTGAGCAGTATCTGAAAGAGGAAACCCTAGTTTTATACTACAGCTTAGCCTACGGATTTCTGGAAATAGGCTAAATCCAAAAGAAGAGTGTATGGCCAAAATGGGGACATTACATGCATGCTGAAACTCTATGTTGTGCTAGTGTCACCGTGTGAAAATTTCCAAGGAATGAGAGCGATTCCACCTCAGCGCCCTCCTCACAGATGCTCTGGATATCCCTCGACCTCAGGACACCAAACCCATGCCTTGCTATATCTAGGGTTTCCTCTAGCCCTCCAAGATTGTGTTTCTCAAATAGTTTTGAAGCTAGTTCTTGCACCAACTCCTTTTGTTCTCCTAAATCCAAGAGGGAAGCCACAAATCATGATGTAATATTCGTGTTTACCTTGTATCTCTCATCATTCCTTAAGAAATCGGCGTCAAGGATCATCTTGATCGCTTTTAAGTCCCTGCCAGTGGGATGCTTCATTATCACCTTCAACCACTGGTTTGTTATTGCTCATACGAAGGCCATCTAGCGACGCGAACTTGTGAGGTGAATAGGAGTGCCCATTTTCAACAGGCTCTCTTGACAACTATGAGAAGAATGGCAAGGGTATCATCCTTTTGCTTTAAATAAAAACAAGCCGCCTCATCCTCCCATGCTTTAGGTGGGAGGAAAACATTTTTAGATTTGCTCTTTGGTAGGAGAGGTACTAGGGACACTTTAAGGAGCTATATTATCATTTTCGGCACATGCCAACTCAATGCTGAAGCACATCGCAGTCACTTTGTCATACATGGCAAATCCACATAGCAACTGATGCTTTGATGGAGCATGTGCCAAATCGCATCCAAACGATCGGCCATACTAAAAATTGCTAGTTGGTGGTGTCATTGAGTTGAGTAACGTTAGTAAATGCACATCCCATCAGCCAGAGTGTAAGAAACACTCCAATTTTTGCTTCTAAATGTGAAGCACATAGGCCGATGCCAACATTGCCACTTGTCAAGCTCTTGCACCTTGAAGCAACCAATGCTTTAGAAAGGCGCCTGAGAGGGCGAAATGGTGACACATGTTTATGTGCCGATACAACGAGAGCATTGTCTAGGTTTAGCACCATCTTTAGCAATGCAAGAATCCTACAAGCAACCAAGCTGGGCAAAAATGAGCCTTTGCTGTTCGGAGTGTGCATAGGTGAGCCACACAACATCCTCCTTTTGTATCACGCAATGGACTTGTTGTGACCTATTTCACACATTGCCCCATTGCAAATGGGGACCCCCAGTAGTTTTTTTTTCAAGGGTTTTGTCTTAGCATTGCGATTTCATAAGTCCATTTCTTTGAGAGTTTGGAGTTAGGGTTTTGAGAAATCATATGAGCCAAATAGCGAATTTAGGCTCAGAACAGTGTCTAAACATCGTCAAAGTGCTCAAAAGGTCCGAAGGACGAAAAATGCCATTGCTTAGGGTCAATTCTGACACCTTCCTATTTTTGTGGGATTCTGCGTTTTTGCTTTTTGCTTTTTTTGCTTTTTTGATTTTTGGCACTTTGGGACCAATCTGGGGAGCACCTTTTTCTTTGGCTTGCTTTTTGCTTTTTTTAGCTTTTTTGAAAGTTGACCTAGGATGGGTCCCTTAGGTCATGGCAACAATGTTCCTATCTTCAGAATCAAAAATTTGTGTCTTCAAGTATAAAAAGCAAGGGAAAATCTCTAGGCGAGGTTTTGTTCTAGATGTTCGAGATAAACTTGAGGTACTGAGCAAGAAATTCATCGAAGTGTCAGGCAAGGCAATATCTAGGCCATCCACAAGTTCGCCATGGTTTGAAGAACATGGCCTACTAATCTACAAAGTCCACCCAAGCATGGTAAGGTAAGCTTAAAGTCCGCCCAAGCATGGCAAGGTAAGCTCAAAGTCTGCCATGGCTTGTTGAGCCTACAGTCTGCCCAAGGTAGGGAATGGCATGGGGTTGGAAAAGTCCACCCTAGAACAAAGAAATGTCACAACACCTACCAAGTCCGCCCTAGAACAAAGTAGCATGGCACAAGAAGGTCCAAGTCCACCCTTGCAATGTCCAAGGACTTATGAAGTCCGCCCTTGCAATGACCAACACATGATGAACTCTGCCTTGTTCAAGAGCACTCCAACCCCGCCTTAGCACGAAGCAAAATGACTAAACCATGCTAAAATCCGCCAAGAAGAAATCAAGGGGAGATGGCAGAGGATGTGCCAAGTCTGCTATGCTTTGGCATGACATTGCCAAAGTCCGACCTGAAACAAATGTGACATGAAGATGTCCAAACAGCAGCAAAATCTGCCCAGCTAGAAATAAAAGTCACACAACAACCATGAAGTCCGCCTAGGTAAAGTTAGCATGAAGACGATCAAGTTCGCCATGGATAAAATGAAAGTTCCCCATAATTGAAAGATGATCAAGTTTGAAAAGATTGGAAAAATAAAACTCAACACCTAGAATATTTTTATATTTTTCCAACACTTGAAGAAATTTTCAAAATGTCCAACACTTAGGAAAATTTTTTAAACTCAAGAAGAATCTAGAAGATTCTATGCCAACTCGTTCAAGGAAAGGATATTTTGGCTAAGGGTGGCGCCATGGTGAAAATTTGAAATTTTCTCTTGAAAATTTTCAATGAAGATTAAGTTGCCATTTTGGAGGAAATAAAACAGTCTAGGTTCGACGAATTCAAAAGAAAAACATGAAGTGCTGAAATCATCGAACTCTTCAACTCTATATTAAGTTTAACTTGTCACTTTCAATTCATTCTCTCCAAAGTTTGATTGTGAAAAGCTTTTGGCTCTCTCAAGGTTGCAAAAGATAAATTTCGAAGGACGTTTGAAGATAAAGTAAATTTCTGAGTTGAAGGACATAATTTCCATAAAATAACGTGCTTTTTCTGAGTAAAAGACAGAATTTTTAGAATTAAAGGCAGATTTGCAGTCAAAAATATAGTTTTGAAGGTTCAAAATTTGAGTTTGACTGATTTCTTTCATCCTTCTTCTGTCTTATTCACTTATTCTTGCAAAATTTGCTAAGTGTTTAGCCAAATTCTTCCATTTTTAGTCTAATTTTTCATAGACTGAAAGTGAAATTTTCGAACAAAAGGTCCAAAAAAAAAATCAGAATTAGGATCTTAAAAGTAATGTCAATTTTCTTCATGTTTGTTGCAGGTTGATGACCACCAAAGAAGGACCTTCAAGAAAAGCTCAGATGAAGTTCGCCAATAAAGGATTGTAGCCGGAGTCAAAGATCAATTCCAAGTGGAAAAATGTCATAGACACCAACCTCGGGCACGTGGATTTCAAGGATTTCAAAAGGAGAATGTATGGGCAAGATGGATTTTTTCCAACACCTATTACTCGCCGGATGATGAGAAATGGCATTGTTCAGGCGGGTGGATTTCCACCGGCTATGGAGTGCGTTGAGTTGATGATCGAGTGTGCCATACATTACAATGCACAAGAAAGACAAATTATTGTGCCAAATGGGAGAGTATTGGCTGACCTTGGAGAGTTAGCCATTCAAGAAGCATTTGGGATACCAAATTACAACCAGACTTCCTATAAAACCAAAGAAGACACCAAAAAACTTTATGAGGACCAGCTTGAGCTCTGTGCGACAAATGTCAATAAGTTGTGGTTAGAAAAGCCAAGGCCTTCCCTCAAGAAAGTGCCAAAGAAGTTGCTTTGTACTGACTTTAAAGAGGAGTATGGTGACATCATTTTGCTGTTAAACAGAGTAATGGGAAGCCCTCAGGGTACGCCATTTGAAACTTGGATGTACTATTTTATTGATGAGATCACCTCAGGTGTTAAAATGTTCAATTGGTCAGAGATAATCAGCAATAATCTTGATGAACAACTAAATTTTTTGGAAAGGACGAAGTCCTTTTACATGAGCTCCTACATTGTCTACTTGTTGGCTAGAAATTATAGATACACAGGATTGATTTGCAGAGGCATGGTAGGTAATGGCGAAAATGAGTTTAAGTCCTATGACTATTGTCCACAGCTGCAGCTTAGTGAGAAGACCCACTTCAAAAGGGTAAATGATGCCTTCTTGATGTACATCACTAGGATATTGCAGGGAGGAACTCATCAGAGGCTCACTCAGGAGGCCAAGAGCTTGATAAGCAAGTATGGATCCTGGTTTATCCAGTATCCAAGATTCACGTATATAAGAGTTCAAGGATTTACCGGATGTCCTTACTGAATTCCGATTTACCCTACCAATAGATCTTGCTCGAAGTCCTTAGACAATTGGAAACATATCAGGGCTTCCAGAGAACAAAGCAGAAAGCGGCCATTTCCTTTACATTTTTCATCGGAAAAATGTTGGAGTCTTGCCCAACGACAAAGGCAGTTGAGAGTGCCAGGTTGGAAATGTAGTGGTATCCATTCACATCTTACCGGTACAGGGTTGATTTCGATCCTCACAACCATATTGGGATAGTGAATGGAAAGAAGTACAGACATAGGGTAGATCTAGAGGATTTTTGGGCAATTGCTGCTAATGAGTTTGATATCAGGAAAAGACTATGGTCTAGATTGCCGGTAAGCTTGATCAAAACAACCGAGCTTTTCCGTGTGCCTGACTAGTTAGAGGATGATGGAGAATATGTTCAACTGCGCTTTGATGAGAATTGGCCTCTTCCTCTTGTGAAATGGTTAGAACCAGAGCTCGTAGATATAGCCACCTTGATGAGGCCAGTTGTTAAGTATTCACAGTGATGGGTTGATCAGCAAGTACAGGGGGCTAGGGCGAAGAAATTTGACCCTCACTTATAACTTGATGGGTGAAATGGAATCGTATTCTTCAAATGCAGGAGCGTCCCAAAGTGCCGAACTAATTGAAAGCACTAATTCTAGGAAAAGGAAGGAAGCAGTTGATGATTCCACAAGGTCGAAGGGGAAGAAAATTGTAAACGAGGAACCTATTCAGAAGAAGCAGAGATCAGAGCCATCCCATTCTGCCATGTCCAGGAATGTGAATGAGGTATTAACTATTGAGGATGAGTCATTGGCTGAGATAAGGATTCCTTCTCCAATCTATGAGGAGAATATTGAATCAATCTAGCAGGACGATGATGAATCCCCATCTCCTATAGGCACAAAAATACTTGAACCAGAAAATGAGATGGATATTCTGGATGAGGAATTTCAAGAGGGAATGATTTCCGCTCTTAGAGGAGTTCAGGATATTCCATGTGAAGAAAGTAATCAGGAAGAGGAAGGCATTGAGCAGCCTACGATTCCTGATTGGTTGAAAGAAAGGTTGAAAATGAAAGCACTAGTGGAAATTCAAGAAGAAGATGATACGGCCGATTTCTTGGCCAGATTAGAGAAGGTTACTATAAAGAATCCAGCCAAGAAGTTTTCCACAATCTAGAGAGATGATGTCGGCTGCCGTTCAGTGCAAATTGCTGTACCAACAGTGGACAAGGCAAAGGAAGATATTACTCCTCAGGAGTATGCAATCACTACTATCGACTTGGGATCAACTACAAAGGGTCAAGAGGTTGAGGACTTAGACAATTTAGTCACTTCCATGAAGGCAAGATTGGAAAATGAGGTAGGAAAGAAAAGAGAATACAAAAGGAAATTGAGTGCCTGAAGGAATATATTCAGCGCTTGACCAAACCTCTTAATCAAGGTGATTCAGTGGCTTTTGAATTCTTTGCAAGAAGCAATCAAAGATTTTGAAGAAGAAATGGTAACAACCAAAGAAACCAAGGAGTGGATGGCAAGCAAAAGTGAAGAAACAGCCACATTTGTGGAAAGATTAATATTGGCCTATGGACAGACTTCTTCTTTGCTTTCCAAAATTGCAATCATCGCGGAAGCATGGGATAACCTTCAGGATGTTCAGGATAGAATTATCCTGTGCCTTAGAGTGTTGAAAGGAATTCCAAAGCAGGAATTGATTGATGGAAAAGTAATTGCAGCAGGGGCTGCATATGATTTCAACACTTGGTACTGGGCATTGGTAGCACGAAGCGAAGTCTTAGAAAAAGTGAAGGCCGATGGTATTAGAGCTGAGGAACAAATAAGAGAGATTCAGAATAAGATTTTCCTTGTAGCTGCGGATGTACTTGAGAAGGAGACCATCCGAGAAAATGATATGCAGCTGGAAAGTCTAAAGCTCAGAACTCAGGAGATTTTCTTCGCCATCACTGGACCAGTCCTAAAGCAGAATTTGACTAAGGCATCGAATTTCTTGTCCATCTGGGATGCCTTCCAAAGACAGGAATTGGAATGGGAGACTGCTTTTGCCATGTGTGCAGATGACTTGGACGGATTGGAATTCAAGGTGAATATGCTGCCACATGTCACGATGGAGGAGGTCAGCCCGATGGTGTCTAGATTCATTGAATATACTGCCACTCAAGAGGATAGGGATGCGCCTCCTAGAAGATAGCTCCTCGTGCCACTTGTCCTCCATACACTCGCTATTGATGTTATTTTGGGAAACCCTAATTAGGGTTGTTGTATCTTAATCTCAGCCGTTGATCTTAGATTGATCTCGGCCTTTCATTTGTTTTTCAAAACTCTATATAAACTCCTATTCTCTCATTTCATAGTGTGAAGAGAGTTTTATGAAATTGTTGCTTAGAGCTACTTGGATAATAAAAGTTCATGTTGCAAGTTTTCTTTGAATCCTTCTTGTTATCAAGTGGTTGCATGGTTGCATATCTCCTTCAACATAGAATAAATTTAGAATAGAATTTGATTTGCACGCTTGTTAGATGAATGAAAGATTTGATAGTATGGATTGGTGAAACTCTTGCTCATACTTTCTTTGAATGAATGATTTTTGTTCAATGTGTAAAGTTAGCCTGAGCCTATATTGTGGATGCTTTAACTTCTACTTTGAATAAAATATTGTTCTATTGATGGTATTATTCATTGTATGAAAATCTTGAGCACAACCCTAGAAGATTGCACTTACTTTGTGTAGTTGTCATTCATGTGGCGAAGCAAAGTGTTGTTATTGGTTTCACCTAGTCTTTACTGTCTCTTGAGTTCTTAGAAGTAGCATAAAACTTCTAAACCCTTATCCTTTTGTTTTTTTTTGAAATTCCAAAGCTAAAAATCCAAAAAAAAAGAAAAAGAGCATTTACTGTCAAATTTGTCTAAGTCCTAGCTTGTGAATGATTTTTAAGCGTAAGTCCCCTTGTATTTCAGCATACATAACCAAGGAAGCTATCCAACATAAAGTCGCCCATTCGCACATATAAACCTTGGAGTTGTCGTGTGGTCTTTCTTGCAATCTTGGCACACGTAGTGATTTTGTTCAAGAGAGGGTAGAGTGTCCTTGACATTTTATTCTAATGTTCGGTGAATGATAAAACGTACACCAACACTAAACTTCAGGGATAAAATATATTCCATATCTTGTAGTGTTTACTCTTGAAAACCAAAGCCGATGGAAATAGGTTGTGGTTCACTTGCATCCATTATTGGCTTTTTGATGTATTTTTGTTAATTTTTCAATTAATTAGAATTCTAATTGTACTATACATTGATGTGTAAGTGGTTATCTATGCTTTCAAGCAGAGAATGTTTATCCTCTATGCTTAATATTATATTATATGATGCACTTACTTTTGTTTATTTCACCTATTTTTGAAGAAAAGTTGATCAGTCCTTTATTCCTCTTCTTCTGTTTGAGTTATTGAAAGTGACACCAAAGGTTGTGAATAATCTTCTATCAGGGTTGTTAACCTTTTATTCCTTTAAATGAAACCTTTATGTCTATTGATTATATCATGGATTAATAATAGACACACATATGTCTTTGTTGAAATCATAATGAAGAAACATTTTTGTTTGAGGACATGCTTTTCTGAACAATAAACTTCCATTTTTGCTATTAAGCAGTTGGCAGGTGGTCATGACAACAGCAGATGGGAAAAAAATAGAATTGCCCTATGCACTCAAGCCATGTCAACAAACTTCAATTCCTCAGGTTAGTGTATTTATTAACTTATTTGTTTTAGTTATGAAGTGGACAATTTTCCTTCTTGTCTGTAAATTAAGGACCTGAAATAAAGGAAAATTTGTTGAACTTCAAACCTATCCTATTTTTATTCTGTTTCCTTACAGATTCATAATGTAACTACTATATAAGAATTCAGGTTATATAACCTAATAGCATAGTTGTTTGGTTTTAATTGTTTGTATATAACTGTTCAGGTTATCTTGTCTGGGTTGTTAATTGCACAAATTTTGTTAGGTGAAATAGGTGCAAGCTTTAGATCTTTGTCTGAAATAAATGTTAACTTTATATATTAGCAATAGCATTAGGTTTAAATATCCAGTTTTAACTTTTAAATGATATTCTAGATGAGAATGAAAATACAGAAGTTGATTTCTTATGGTTATGATTTCAAAGAAAACAACCATTGCAAAATTATTAAGATTATACAGATATATGTATGCATATTTGTGTCACAAAGAGAGAGAGAGAGGGTTGGCCACTAGCTTGGATCAACCTGAAGTGGGGATAGAGGTTTTCTTTGTGTATAGTGGCCATTGAATAAAATTTTAGGATAATACATCCTTGCCTTTAGATGGGTTTATGCAACTTTATCCATCTGCATTGCTATAATAGATACACGGTATGTTTTTTTTCTGCAAAGTTTTAAAGGTCTAGATGTAAATCTTCTTTAAAATTATATTGGCAGGTAATATAAAATCAGGTAGAAAGTCTCAAATCATGTTTGCAAATGATGTGTTATGTTGTTGAGGCATTAGATGGCACACTCAAACAAAAGTTATTTGGGAAAAGATGATAAATAAATGTCTTTTATGTTTCTTAGATAGCTATACCATAAACTTTCTTTCTATCTATGTTGGATTCATATGAATTAATTATTTGATAGACTATGGGACTTTTGTGGCCAATAAGTGCCAAGACACTCTATATATAGAATTCTTTTTATATCTCTTTTTGTTTTTTTTATGTTTCTCATATAGCTGTATTATAGAACCTTCTTTCTATCTATGCTTGATTCAGATGAATTAATTATTTGATAGACTATGGGCGCTTTTATGGTCAATTGGTGCCAGGTCACTCTATATATATAATTCACTTTACATCCTTTTTTATCAGAAAACATGTATTAATCCTTACCAGTGTTGTTTTGTTTCACGTGCCATTTGTACATGTTTATCACAACTAATATTGGCTTTTCAGACAATAGTGTGCTAAGGACAATATTTATTTTCTTTATGATTTTGGTTTTTCATGCCCCAGAATTATTTCAGGTTATTTTTAATAATAATACAATAATGTTCTTTGTTGCAATAATGAAGATAGATTGGTAGAGTGGTAGAATAAAAACTTTGCTAGATTGTTGAGAACATAATACCATCCAAAGATAATATTGTCACTAATGCAATACTTCTGTTGGTAACTATATTGACAACCATCCACTATTGATAGTTTCATGTGGTGCAAAATAGAGAATGGTCTACTTTTGGTGAGATTATGTAGGTCATCTTCTCATTGTTGAATAACAATAGCTTTTGGGTTGGACATCATCATGTCTTTCATTGAGACTCCTTGATAAAATATATAATATAATCCAAGGTCAACACATGAAATCCTATTGAAGACTTTAAATATCCAAATAAAATGCTGAATTCATAACAAGAAAGGTCATGTAAACTTGGTATATTATTTCCAGATTCAGGCTATGAACTGTTTTGGCAAAATGTAGGTTTTGTATCCTGGATATCTCCCTATACATTTAATTTCTAGTTTATATATTTATTCTTGAACCAAAAATAAGCATAATTTTTACTTGTCATGCAGGATGGGATTCAAGATGGCACATTGTCTAATACTTTTGTTTCCTATGAAGGGGTATTTTACAATTACTTCAGTATGGGTATGGTATTCCTAGCTTTTAAAACTCAGTGACTTGGCGTGTTGAAAATTTGATGTTTTCTGTTGTTAAAATCTATAAAATTAGATAAAAAATAAACTATCAATTTTCTGCAACTTTGTAACTCAATGTGTAGAATTACTCTACTACAATTAGTACTTGCGTGTTGATACAATAAGATATTGTAAATCTATGGGAATTAAAAGCAAATATATATTGTCTCTTGTTTGCCTTTAAAAAAATAATGCATCTATTGAACTATAAGAATGCTGCAGTCAAGGCAATTTTATGGAACTATGCCATATGGTCAAGTAATTTAAATTGTCTACCTGCTATAATTTTTGTTGCACGTGAAGACTGATCAGGCAACAAGCGTCCTAGACTTGAGCATGAAGATGTCTTAAATTTTAAGAAATTTCCTGTATTATTGTCTTCACACACATGCTTGGTAACTTGATTTTTATTAGATTTATGAACAATAATGCTTGAATTTTTAGGGAAATGCATCCAACTTGAAGGATATATACAAATTGAATATTCAATTAAAGACATTGTTTATTTTTGATGGAGAAGAGGGAAAGGGCCCATACCCATTTTGTAAGATGAAAAAACAGCCGAAAAAAGAGACTTCAGACCCTTAAAAAATGGGAGCCAATACAAAATTCCATTTGATAGGACACTGAAACGATTACGAACTATGATTTTCACCACTCCTATCTTCATGTGAGCAAAGGGTAATAGTATGAGTAATCTTTCCTTTTCTGGAGGAATCTTTTTTCTTTTGAAAGATTGATCAATACTCCTTGTCCATGGACATGTGATTTGTTCTAAAGGATTTTGTTGGAGATCGAATTGATTCATGATGTGTGGCAGTTGACGTTTCTTTCGCCCTAGAGATATCTCCAGATTTGTGGGGGACGCTCTAGGGAGCACCTTGGGATCAACCAGATTTCCATTAGTCAAGCTAGAGGAGATCCACTTTGGTTGTTCACCAAGTGGTTAAGAGGATTGGAGCATCATTTGAGTCAAGCCCAATTCAACGCAGTGATGGATTTTGGCCCCTTGCTACTAGATAGTCTTGTTGCCTTATTGAATTGAAGCACTAGCCTTTAACATTTGGATGGAATGTTCACATACTATAATATTTGAGACCAACAGTATTTGTGGTTCTTCAATGATATTGATTTTAGAAGTACCTTTTCAAGGTCCATCACAAATTCTCAACACAAATCTTTGCAAGTGGTGCAATAAAGATATTTAGTATCCTTGGAAGCATGAAGGAATTCCTTAAATAAGTTTTTGATGGTTCGTAGCCTCGAGTCATGATAGAATTGTAGTAGAAGGTTGGCAGGGTGGACACACAGTTGAATTGTGGCGAAGGAGTCATTAGTGGGGTCGAAAGAGGGGAACGGGAGCTTTAAGCATAGGAATTGTTTCTCCTAAAACCAAGGCCCCTAGAATTTATAGTCGCATCCTTGTCTTTGTTAGTTTCGTAGCGGATGATGAAGAAGCCCTCTGTGTAGGTGAGAATATCTAGTGGATCGTTAACTAACTATTTCCATTTCGTGGTTAAGCACTTGTGCAAACCTTTCAAACTTGGCCATAAGCTTTGGAACTTTCCTATGATTGCTAGACATTTTAAATTACTTTTGACCAAATGAACACCCTTGTTGTCAAAGATTGCTTTTGAAATGAAATCTGATTTTTGGAAAAAATCTTTTGGTTTGGTTTCGGTTAGTCAATTGATCTCCATACTTTTGCTCCTTGAACCCATAGTTTCCTTGCATCTATGCAAAGAAGCCTTTATGCAGAATTCAGCATATCTCCTTGAGCATGGTTAGTGGATTGTTCCTTAACCATAGTGTCATTAGTGCTTGTGATGCCCCCATTCTCATCTTTGGAAGTCACTGTTAGAGATTTGGATATTGTTAAAACATCCTTGAAGGACTTGGAGGTGGCTTGAGAGAGGCCCTAATCCGATGTCAAATCATTGTGGGAATGAGAGGAGTTAGAAGGGTTTTCATCACAGTCATTGGGAGACAAAACAAAAGCTCTAGGAGGTAGAGAGATATGCCTTGCACATGTTGAGGATGCAAAGGCCACATGGTGGGTATTATGGCTGCTCAAAGGAGGCTCTTTGCATGCTATGACTCACATAAGGGTTTTGTAAGGTTGAGAGTTTTTTAGGAGTGCCATTTTCCTTTATATAAGGTAGTCACATGTTAGTTGGGATTGTACTTTTTTCTTACGATAGTCATTGTTCATAGACTGAGGTGCAAATTACTTCCCATTCTAGGTTTGTCTTTTTGTTGTTGGTTCATGTTGGTTTAATAGATTTTATTTTAATTTTAGCCTCAATTAAATTTTTAATATTAGAGTATTTGTATTTTATTTATTTTTATTACTTGTTTATTTGTTAGTAAATTTTTTGAATTTGGGTTGGTTAAAGACATAATATTTCCATTCTATATGGATGTATCAAGATGCTTCTGGTTGAAACTCTATACAGTTGCAACCATAAGCATTATGATACGTTTGGGTTGTCTATTTGTTCTTACTTATCATGGTTTATATATTTTGACATCTTATAGAATTTTCAAACATATTAGGTAATATTTATTTATTCTGACATATTTTGAATTTGATTATTATTTAATTTTTTTGTTTTTTCTTAATTCATCCTACTTAATCACGATTTTTTTCCAATTTTTGTGTAGTGCTGAACTTATAGAACACAAACATGAATGCAAATCTTGCAACTTAGCGCAGGGTTATTTATTAATTGTTTGAAGTTTGAACAATAATTAGAACTGGCCACACAACTGACATTCAGTGTTTTGCTTATCGCCGGGAAGTTTTTACACTATTTAATTATCAATATGAGAGTTTCTTGGTGCTGGATCTGGTCTTATGAGGAATTTAGAAAACATGCTTACTATAAAGAAACATTACTTAACAGATCAAATGATTAAGAGGCCTTATTGTCATTTAAATCAAAATCTTTTTAGTGAGATTTGTTTGTAAAAGAGAGCTGTGTTTATTCTCACATTAGATTAAAAAAATTCCTGGTTGTCTGAGGGTTTTTATGATATATTTATTTAGGAAATCTATGTTGGAGAGTACAAGATGTTTATTACTATGCCATTAGGAAAATGTTGAAGATTGTCAAGGATGCTGTTGTATGATATGCATACATTGTTATTATAGTACGTGTAAACACTAAATTTTCTCCCCATGACTTTGTACTTCATTTGGACTACATGTTGCAGGTATGGATGCTCAAGTAGCTTATGGATTTCATCATTTACGAAATAAGAAACCATATCTTGCTCGAGGTCCAATTACTAATAAAGTATGCAATGACTCTTTAACACTTTTCTTTTGAGGAAGCTTTTGTTTATGTGTTTTATTTCAATTCCTATCTATATGTGTGACAGAGTAATTGATAAATTTCACACTATATCATTTTATTGCAATTGCAATGCTGTCGCTGCATCCATGTTTATAATTCCTCTTTGCAGAGCTTGCAACAGAGTTTATACAGACACGTTTCACCCAGTTTCTAATACAAGCAATTCCGAACTCTTTTGATTTGAATAGCTGTAAAATTTTAAGGTGCTTAACTAGAACATAAACATTGTTTATAATTATAATATAAATGAGGACACATTACTGCTGAATTCTTCGAATACTTATAGGTAGAACAGTTTAAAAACATAGCCTACTAACACTGAATTCACGACTTGATGAGCTAGAAACTACATTTCCGAATTCAAGCCAATTTAATAAAAGGAACAAATTTCCAAAAAGCATAGTCAAATGCAACAGTACTTAGATCTCTTGCACACTCTAACAAAAACACAAAGCATAACCTTGGAAAATGAATCATGACTATGCAAGAAATGTAAAGATAAATTTGACCACAATTTTCACTTTTGAAGTTAAAATAAATAGTGCACACTCCATTAATCTTCTACTTTAATGGAAGCTGAAAAGGGAATTTCTCTCTCTCATTGTCAAATATAGGGAGGAACATTACTTCAATTCCAGTAATAAATCAACATTCACTAATTCCAATAAAATGGAAACAAGTTATTGCCAATGGATAATTAATGTATGCAACGATGTTAGAAATGAAAATTAGATTTCTTTTGTAGGGTAAATGGTACACCAACTGCTCTGCTTTAGAGGCTTCTTGTGAGAATCCAATTTATAAATAAGTTTAATTGTTTCCCTTCATGTTTGAGACATTTTTTATGTTACAAGGGGATACGGCCCCACCCCTCAAATCCTTGTTCCTCTCCCCTTAGGTGTTTTGAGGATGGTGGTTTGATAAGGGACATCTTTTGGCCATCCCACCCAACAATCGAATTCAAGAAATGTCTTGAAAACACATCCCCATTTTAGGGTGGGACAAGAAATGGTTAGGGGATGTCTAGTAGTTCTTGAGGTGGATGGGGATATGTTAGAGGTCCCTCGATTGTCTTGAAAATGGCTAGACATCCCCTATAGAAATGATTGATAATTCAATGTTTAAAATACAAGACACTTGGAAAAAACTTAATGTGTTTATAATGGACGTGGGGGTTTGACTAACCCTCCCATGCCCCTTATTCACCTTGAAGACAATGAAAACCAAAGAAATAAACAAAGTTTATAGGAAGGAAAATAACCTTTTACCTTGCTTTTCAATGCTCCTTGGATTGAGCTATAGAGGATTGTGCCCTATGTATTAAGAGATGGTTCTCTCAACCCTCTTGATCTGCCCCCTAGATGAAGTTGATGGGTGATGACATGTAGGTTGCTTTTCAAAATGGTAGGATGACTTTATGATAGAATATGACGATCAAATGGATAGCATGATGATAGGATATGAAGAGATGATGAAAATGGCTTGACAGGCCTTTGATTTATAGATGTGAAGGGGATTGATCAAGGGCTAGGATTTAGTCAGAATGTTTGGATTGTAGAGGGATTCTTAAGTAGAATTATGCAAATTTAAGCCATTAGTAGGTCATGCTATTGTAAAGCAATATCATTTGTTTGGAATGACCATTCGGATATGTTTAAATGTTGTAATAGAAGTGTTCACATGCCATTCTTACTTTGTAGCCCCTAATAGGCACTGGTCTGATTTTGTGAATTTCCCCATTCTTACAATAACTTTCAAGTTTGCAAATCCAAAGCCATTCTATAATTTATTTGTAATTATTTGATAACTTACGGTTGTAAAGGTGACAAGGAATGAAATAATCACGTATGTAGCTGAGCAAGTCCTTGTTATTTTGTATGAAGTCCATCTGCTAGCCTTTGCATTACAAATTTGTCATGTATTTGTGATCAGTGTTATAAAGGGATACCCCCCTAGGTCTTGTAGAGCCTGAAGTGTAGAGGAGGGTAAATGTGAGTGTATTTCTTGTTTCTTAGCCAACCTCCCAGTGTCTTTACACATAAGATGTGGCTTATCTTTAGAAGTCATTGAGGAATCGATTGGAGGAACTAAGAACTACAAACATAGAAAAAGAAATAAGAATGAACAAAGATTCATTCTCAGGAATATGTTACTGAATAGAAAAGAATGCAACTAAGGATTCCATGACTCACAGATAAGGAAACATCCCGTAAGTTCATCCTAGATGCATAAGAAAACATATGTATCAAAGAGGAACAATTTTAATACATCACATGACAAAATTTTTAAAAAATGGCTGTTAATGGGATAGTAGAACAATTAACAACATAAAGAAATGTACCCTAGCTTACAGATTAGTCTTATAATTCCTTATTCATTTCTCAAAGCTAAAAAGCTCACAAACTTTTTCCTTTTTGTACAAAGTGAGGAACCTCACTCTCTTCCCAACAAAGAACTCTCAAGAACTTCCATCAAGATAAAACTCTAATCCCCCCTTTGTTTATTACATTACATTTCAAAGCATTTATGGCTTTTCAGTTTTGTAACTGATTCTTTCCCATTTTGGGAGTTTATAAAGATTTATACAATAAAATATGAATAACTCCTCGGAGTATTCCTCAAAACAATTTAGTTACAAACATTAGAATAAAGGCTCTAAAATAAATATTGAGTTTTGTCAAAATTTGAAGGGCATACAATTTCTGAATTGATTTGCCTCTTTTACTGTCATCATTGCATTCTTCAAGTAATGATATTTTGGGTTAATTTCATTTGCCCTACAAATCCTTTGACATTTCCATTCGAATTTTATGTCTTATCAAACTAGGGATTTCAAGGCGACTTTTTTCTTTATTGCTCCTGTGACATCACCTACAACTTCAATCTTTCCCCCTTTTTGATGAATGAGTTAAGTTGCTTGTGAACCCACATTTCCAAAGCTTTGGAGAACAATGGATAAGTCATGAATAGCCATTCCATTTTCAGCTAACAAGGCTTTTGTAGCAATAGTAGACATCTTCCAGTTGTAGCTTCCCTTCTAAGGAACCCACCAAAATTTAGAGGCTTTTCAGTAACAATTGCAAGAGAATGATCAATGAAACTTTGAACATTCATCTTATAGAATAGGAAAAGAGATCCTAGATCCAACCAAATTAACTAGGATTGTCTCTTTTCATTTTCTCACTACATTCAAACACAAAACTGACTAGGGCTTGATGATTGGCTTAGCCGCCACAAGGTAGAGCCAATCTCCTAGGGTTTGGTTCTCTTGAGTTGCAAAGAGGAGAAATTTGATGTGTTTTTTAACAAGCCTATTTGACTAAAAACCTAGATCTGAAAATGTAATTTATTGCACAGACGAAAATGGAAATTGTCGGAACAATTACAGATCTAAGGAGATAGAAAATGGAACATGTGATTGAAAATTGAGCTTGAATTAGGTGGGCAAGGGTGGTACCACCCTTGTTAGAAAAAATGCTTTTTCGGGATCCAAAAACTTTGAAAGGTAGGTTATAGTTTTCTCTATGTTTCCTTGACCTGCTCCTAATGAAACTTCCAAATCTGTCTTGCACACATGAAAAGAGGGGAAAGGGTTGTGTTGTATAGGGTCTTGCGTAATTCAAACCCTATTTTGGTATTTCTACTTCCACATCCAACAAATGATGATGATCAAGAGGGCATGCCCTAGGTTGGGCAGAGGGCAAAACAATAATTGATTGAAATGACAAATGATAAATGGATAATGTTACCTTGGTATGAAATCTCTGTCGAAGTGTTGTCCAAACCATGAGTTGCCACCAAAGGTTATTTGATGGATGCTTGAATGGTTTGAATATTTGCACTAGGTTAGTCCACAAAACACAATAGATTGTTGTAGCTAGCATGTAGAGGAATACTCATGCATCTTCATAATAATGGCATGATTGATCATAATAACTCCTTGTTCATAATTGCTTCCTTCTTTCAAATGCCTTGCAAACATGATCTTGATTGATGAAAGTGCTATAAAATGCTTCTTATTTTGCCCTTGAATTGTCTTGACTACTTTTTCAGGATGCACAATTGCTCAAAAGATTTGCTAGGATTTCAAATGGTGAAAAAGACTTGTATATATATGCAATTATTTGTTTTCCTACAAAATTAATTATCAAAAGCAAACAAATGAATTTAAATTTGTAAATGTTAAAATGTCGACAACATATTTAAAATTGAGCCAAAATAGGTTGGACAAGGGCAGTGGCGCCCCAGTCCAAACCTATTTTGGGTCTTTCTGTGTCGTTAATTAAATATTAAATAATAATTCCCAATTTAATTCTGATTTCCTGAAAATGACAATTTATGATGCTACACATCTAAAATCCATGCCATTCTCTGAGAGTTAGTTCTCATGTCAGGAATGTAGATGCTTCGTAAAGGCTGAATATCCCTCATTTCTATTCCTTGATTGAGTAGCATTTTTATCATTGTTCATCTCATTTTGATCACCACTATCATTAATAGAGTTATGGACAAGGACCTTTCCTTTGAATGTGTAGACAATGATTGCAAGAAGAAAGGAGCATTCTTTGGCTTCTGTATATAATTTCAAAGAGCTTATTCTAGTATTGGTTGCTTAAAATATCAATTTATTCTTTTGTTCCATGATCTAGAAAAGCCTTTATTGTATTCCATAAAATCTAGAACCCAGAATTAGTAAGGAATTCAAGGTCTCTGGATAGTTTAGACCAGCAATCCTGTATTTATTTAATTAAATCTTTAGCAGCTTTGGTGAAATTCTTCAAACCCTTGCCAATAATATCCAAGATTGTAGTTGTTGAATCCATATGTATTTATATTGTTATCGAACAAGCAGGAAACCTTTTCTCCAACTCTTGTGCATGATATTTCAAATATTTTTCATTATGGTGATTTGCATCAACATGTTAGGATCTACCTTTTCTATCCTTTCAATGTAAACTAGCCTTACATGCTTGTCAACTCTTGTAGAATCATATCTCATTTACTTTCACCAAAGAATAAAGATATTTGTTGATGTTTAGCAGCTTCGGGCTCAATTCTTCCAGCCTCAAGTGAAGATATAAATTATTTATTTGTGTCAATGGCAACATTATATTGGCCGACCTTCCTTGTATCATTCTTCCTTGGCCGACCTTCATTGTAATTTATTATTATTTGTATTTATTTCTCCTTGATGGCCGACCTAGTTTATTGTAAAGGTGCAACCTCTCTAGCAATGTATATATAGAAGGTCACTTTCCATCATTCAAGCATTAAGCAAGTTCAATTATTCCTTCTCTCAAGTGTGATTTCTATCAAGAGCAGATCCTTCCATCTAGTGCGAATTTCTTTGAAGGCAGATTGTGAATCTCTTCAAGTGCAGAATTGTGTTCAAGGAAGGGCAGACTGCTATCTGTTGTTACAGCCATTGCTAGTGCTGAATATTGGCCTTGTGTGTGGCCACATTGTAAAGTGTATTGTTGCCATTACTTATATATATATAAGAGATATATTGTTTCTGAGTTTTTCTCCTTCAAGAGGAGGGTTTTCCCAGGGTATCTGCTGTGTCTTTGTGTCTGATTTTGAATTAATTTTCTGTGCATTAAATCTGATCATAAAATCAACTTGGTATCAGAGTGGGTTTGAAGAAGATCTTGATTAGATTTTTATATTACAGCGATACCCTTTATTCTCTTTCTCATCGTTGATTACTTCTATCTCTTCGTCAAAATGGTGATCGGTCTTAAAGTTGAGGATAGACTCGAGGGAGCATCCAACTATACATCATGGAGGTTCAAAATCATGCTCACCTTGGAAGAGAATGATTTGGCTGAGTTTGTGGAGACCAACATTGAACTTGATGGAGGAAGAAGAGAAGTTGCAGTGGAGGAAGAAAGACATCAAGGCAAAGAAGATGTTGGTTGATTCCGTTAAAGATCATATTGTTCCAATTGTCTCCAAGTTGAAGACGGCAAGGGACATGTTCAAAACTTTGGAGGAGATGTACGAAATCAACAACACCAGTCGGGCACTTGCACTGAAACAACAACTACACCATGTTAAGATGGCGGAAGGAGAATCTGTCATCGCTTACTTCATGAAGATTTTTGAATTGAGAGATCAGCTCTCTACCATTGGTCATATTGTTGATGTCAAGGATTTGACCATGCTTGCCCTTAATGGTCTTCCTTCATCTTGGGAGTCTTATATTCAAGGAATCAATGCAAGATCAAAACTTCCCAAGTTTGATCGTTTGAGGGCGGATTGCATTCAAGAAGAGTCTAGGTTGGCTACGAGAGGTATTGGTCGAAGCTCTACAAATGAAAACATTCATGTTCTTTCCGCTCAATCCTCGGAGAAGAAAGGAAAAGGAGGAAAGAAAGGATACTTCAAGAGGAATAGAGATAAAGGGTCAGATGGTGCTCCTGCATTCAAGAAGAAGTGGAACCTCTCCAAAGTCCAATGTTTTCGTTGTGACAA
>VDFB02241031.1:0-22731 GCA_007258455.2 Sequoia sempervirens
TATATATATATATATATATATATATATATATATATATATATATATATATATATATATATATATATATTTCTGTGTTTAATTTTTGTATAAAATAAAATTATATTTCTGTGTTTTAATTTATTTCAATCATATACTAAAAATAAATTTGAGCATTATCTAATGATAAACCTCCTTCCTATAAATTTCATGTGTGACAGGTAGCATGTACAGCATCTCATAGAGATTACGATCTGCAGCAGCATACAGCAGACTTGAGCAGGCAGCCTAACAGTAAGGTAAAAAACGTTTTTATTCTAATTTTATTTTCCCTCAATTCTCAACATAATTTTGAAAAAGAGCAGGTATCAAATTTAGTATACTAGATTCACGAGTAGAGTATCAAGCATCTTTTTGAGGTAATTTACTCAGAACTCATGCTAAATTTATTCTGTTCAAATTGAAAGAAAATATGGCTGAATTCGCTAAGTGAGTACAATCCAGGGTGGACAAATATTTTTGATATTGGCTTAGATATTTTGTTGCAATTTAAAGAAAGTATTTATTATGGTAGATTTGTAATGTTCAACTTGAAAGTAGAAATGGGTGAATTCAACCGGTCCGATAGAATCCAGGGCAGGTAGTAATTGTTATGCTGTTAGTACTAGTTATACAATTAGTTGTAATTTTCTTATAGTTACTCATAATGCTGCACCAAATTTCGGGTAGTGGGAGACTGGGATTGTAAGTACCAAAAATGCATGGATCAACATTTGAGTCTGATGATAACTAAATGATGACAAAGAAAGATTTCCTCTCACTGTTCACACACTGTTGGTCACAAATTTACAATCACAAATGGGCAATTCAAATTCACAGATTACAAAACTCTACAATTTCGCAGCCAACACAATTTACTTTGGCAATTTCATTTGTCAAAATAAAACCAAATTCTAAAGTTTTCCAAGAATGATGGAAGCAAATTTATTCCAATCGACTGTCATATTACATAATCCCATTTAGAAATCAAATCTACATGATGAATTGGGACAATTTTAATTTTTATTGTAATACCAAATTTTCAATCTTTAACTTCTCAAATTCTCTGGTCTCCCTACCAATCTCTTCTTTTATTTATTTCCTCTCCTCAACTCATTGGTTTCTTTCCTTTGGCTCTTGGAAACTTTACACTCCTGCACCTTCTCTTCCTTTATTTCTGCATACTTTTACTCTCACATATGCTCCACAGCCTCTTCCCAATCTGCTGCGTGGTATTCTTCATCTCCTCTTTCCCAACGCAGCCCCTTCTATCTTCTCTCTATCCAGATTGCTGCACATTATTTCATTTTATTTGAACTGGTAATTCCCTCTACCTGGTGTGACCTTTGTTATTCCCTTCTTGCTACATTTGCTATTTTCTTTTGATTTTTAAATCAGTCCCATACATGGGAAACTCTCTGCTCCTCTATGGCTACAAATTTGTCTATCTTCACCTTACACTTGCCACGCCCTGTTCTTCATTTCCTTAATGTTCTCTGTTTTTTTGGAGTTTCTAGACTTTTCCCTCCTCACGCCACACTGCCATTTTTTCTTTGGTTTTAAATGAACTTTTACCTTCCTGTAGCAATCCCAATACCTCCCTCTCTTTTATTTCTTGAACATTAAGTCTGATTTTTTTGTGAACTCAAGTGTTGGAATATTTTTATTAAAAATGTTAACTACAGCCAATCAACTTCTTTTCCCATGTGTCTGTTCAACATTTTTAAATTGTCTATTCAATTACTCCCTGCATTGTAACGATCTCCCCAACTGGCATTGATTTCCATTATCTTTCGGAACTCACAAGCCTCCAGATTGCATGGAGAATTAATTCCCAAACATTCCAAACTTATTTACCATTCAATTCAGAGAAGATTGGTTATATCAATTGATGGGTTGGGTGTCGGCAGCGGAAAAATTGGAAGTTCTCTGATTTGCATGAAAATTGGCGAGTACGCTCAGAATGGTGTCCCACGGACCCCTGCAAAAGGATTTTACTTCAAACCTCCAGAATTGTGAGATATTAAATTATTAAAACTGAAATTTGTTTTTGGGTGATGCCGATTGCCAGTTCGCCAGAATACTCTTGCATCATAATAATTACTCTTCTTCCTTGTAAAACTAATACTTGAAATAATGAATAGATAGAGTAATAAATGATATCTTTATTCATACATGAAGTTATTATAAAAGTAGACCAAAGATGATTAGTCAGTGATTCAGACAACTTTCCCTCATTATGCAATATTTATTTAAAGAGCTTAGTGATTACCAAGTAGAACACAACCATCTACTAGTTGATTCCTATAAGTATCCTAAAGATGACAAACAATTAATACATAGTCCAATCCCTTGACCTATCTTGGAATTCTATTATCAGTGGGTCTTCATAATCATCTTCATTGGAAGCAAATAATTGATAGGCTTAAAATGAAGTTTAACCATTGAACTTTCAAATGATAATCCTTTACCGGACGACTTATTTTTCTTCAATCAGTGTTACAAGCTCTTCCTATCTATAGATTTTTGGTGCTATTTGCTCCTAAATATTTCTTTAAGGAATTTGATTCTTTGTGTCGCAAATTCCTTTGGGCTAACAATTTAGATTCTCCTAAGTGGAGTCTAATTAGTTAGGATCATGTTTGTCAACCTAAGAAAAATGGTGGTCTTGGTCTTAGACTTTCAGAGTGTAATAGTCAAGCTTTTGCTGCAAAACTTTTTTGGCAACGATGTCAACATCCAGATCAACCTTGTGCTCAAATTCTTCGACAAAAATATTTGCGTGGTGTTACAGTTGAAGAGGTTCCTTGTGTGACTTTGGGTGGAAGAGGATCTGTTATATCAAATACTATTAAAAAAGGAGGTTCTTTGGAGCGTGGTCTCTTTTGGATTGTCAATTCTGGTAGTAATGCTCTTTTTTGGATGGACTCTTAGGAACTTTATCCTTCTATTCTCCAATTTTTTCCTCACCTCCTTGATTTAAGTAAGATTTTTTTAGCAGCTGGTTGGTCTAGAGTTGCTGATTTCAAGTCTTCTCATCTAGTGGGTAACACTCGTATTTTTTCTTGAAAAGATATGAGTTCTTGGCTTGCGGGGTGTAATCAAAATAATTAGGCTGCCCTCTCTTCTATTTTGGCAGACCGACCTTGTTCTTTACAAGAGGCTGATTTCTTGCTTGGGGGTATGATCCAAAGGGAGCTTAAGTTTCAGATGGCTATAAAATATTGTTGCAAGAGCGAAATGGTTATGAGGATTTTCCTTAGTGGGAAAAAATATGGAATTCTTATTGTTGGCCAAAGTGTAATGTTTTTATCTGGCTTCTTTCTCATAATAAATGTCTCACTTGGATTAACATACAAGAAAGGGGTTTTCAAGGGGTTTTCAAGGTCCTGATGTGTTCTTTGTGTTCTTTGTGGAGCTAGTGAGGAGAGTGTGTCTTATATTTTCTTTCAATGCTCCTTTTCAGCTACCTTGTGGAGACAATGGTGGTCTATTTGGAACCACCCTTTTGTTCATGCTTCTTTTATATTTAAATTTTGGCCTTCTCGGGGCTGCCCTCTTACTTCAGCCTCTATTCTTTTGATTGCATGGGCTATAGAACCTACTTTCATCCTTTGGAAAATTTGGTTGGAAAAAAATCATCAAATTTTTCAAGGTTATTAGAGTCTTATTGGGTATATTTGGCAATAGGTTTTAAGTTCACTAAAAGATACTTTATAGACTAGTGCTCTTTGGATGGTGTTCTTTCTTTTTCTGATAATCTAATTTTTCAAAAGTTAATTTTCGAGCAGGGGACGTTCTCAACTAACTTTAAGTCAAAGGTTAGCTCTTTAAATAAGGTAAACAAAGTTGGTAAATGGTCTCTTCCTCCTTTGGGATTTATAAAATTAATATTGATGGTTCCTCACAAGGTAGTCCAGGGGCAACAGGTATTGGTGGAATCGGAAGAGGTAGTACTAGGTTAGCTCACTTCCTTTTTTCATCAGCTATGGGGATTGCTACAAATAATCACATGGAGGCTCAAGCTGCCTTAGTAGCTATGGAGAAAGCATGTGAGATGGGTTGGAAAAATGTTATTTGTGAGATGGATTCAATGGTTTTGGTTTCCCTTTTGAATAATGGGAAAGCTTCTTAGTCTTCTTGGAGGTTGTCTCTTTATGTGGCTCAAATTCTTTGCATGGCACGAAATTTTGATTCCATCTCTTTTATTCATATTCCTAATGAGTGGAATGCTATTGCAGATTGTTTGGCTAAGTGGGCTTTTGGTGTTGATTGTAGATGGAATGTTATGGATTGCGGATCTCTTTCTTCAGCTCATAGCTCAAAACTTATTTCTCTCCTTCATCATGATTTGGGCTGATAGTTTTCTTTCTTGTTCTTGTTGGCCTTTTGTTTTTTGTTTCTCTTATGGGGATTGCTGGGGGTGGATCTGTAACAAACTTCCTTGGATTTTTGTTCTTTGGGCTTTAATGACAACTATTGTTGTATGGAAGTCATTATGTAACTATTTCAATTTTATAAATTAATATAAATTATCCTTTTTTCCCAAAATAAATAAATAAATTCATACATATTCAAATGCAACCATATTAACAAAACACAATAAAGGAATTGTATGTTGACTATATGCCCCCCCACCCACCAAGAAAATTCATCTTCTAGACAACAAAGAAAACAAGTAATCATCAATTATCATTAGGTAAGGTTTTCTAGGTTTGTGATGACGTTGTAGAGCAAGGAGGATCTTTGATTTTATGCTTCTTGTTGGCAGCCAGAATAGCACGATCATAGCTTGATCTTTCTGCAACTAGTGAACATTCCATGACAAAAGAGGAATGCAGATCTAGAGTGATTATTTTAGTTGGAAGTAGAAGAAAAACTGATGGAGGAAACTTTTATCATGAGTAGATTGAAATGAACCAGCATATCTAGAATGCAGGCTAGGATATGGAGAATGCATCGCCAATGGCCATACAATTTAATAAACTATAGTTGAGGACCAAACAAACAAGGAACTCAATCAGATTGTACATTGAACTTTGAGAATACTTCACTCAATAGATCATTGAACCTATGCAACACTTTGGGCACTTCAAAATTAGCCGCATTAGGAAAATACTATGTAGTTCTCCTAAAGGCTTGAGAAGTGCCTTCTCCCAATTCACAAGTTTGTAGGAAGAATTCACTAATGGTGTCAAAGCCATTTTGAGGAAGATTCAATTGTAGAAGGTTGGACATATGCAATAGAAGATTCATTGAGTAATTCAAAAGATTCATGGATTAATTTAGTAGGAGGCACAAATTGTACAACAAAAATTAAGGACTGAAGGTTCTCTTGGCTAGGCCGTACATTACAATTTCCTTGTGCATCTCCCAAAAATTTGTAACAACCCTCTTCAAAACACATGAGTTGATCTCCCAAAAATTTGCAACAACAATCCTCTTCAAAACACATCCAAATCCTCCATTTGATCACCAAACCAAAAAACTTCAAATCTAGCTCAACTATAATCCTTGGATGGAATCACCAAGATCAACTAGGGGGTTTTTGTCCTCAAAATCAGCAACTCCAAGAGGGTTTTCATCCTCAAGAATTTTTGGAACAATTGATGTTCTCTCCAACAACAAAGCAAATATATGTTTATGGCTAAACTCACAAATGGGTCATCAAACTTCTTTTATAACCTTTTTGGAGGAAAATAACCAATTTTAAAATATAAGAATTTCCTTTTTGCCTCACAAAGACCTTTTAGGAGAATTAGCATTATTTTTCATGTGTAAAGTTCCCCAAGCCTAGTTGTCCAACTTAAAACACAACTTGATATCTTTTCAACGAGCTATTACACTAAGTTGTCCTTTTAATATTTCCAACATTAGACAACTTAAGTGAATTAATTAAATAATAACTCAATAGCTTACTCAAGTTACGGAAAGTATCCAAATGACATAATTATGCAATTTTGATCATACCACAATGATATTAAAGTCATAGGCCAATGAACTTAAGCAACTGAGTGACTTACTAAAATTAGTCTGCTCCTCCAAGAAATTTGGAAAGCACCCAAAAGATCAAAAATTTTGAAAGCGTCACAAGGCTCACCCAGGCCAATTGAGATCATTGCCAAGAACTAAAGTCACTATTTAACCAATCCTGAGCACTCCAAAAGGTTTGGAGTTCTCCCTAGCACACCAATTAGCCTTCAACAGAACTTGGAAACTAGCTAACTGTTCACAAATCAATATAGCTTAAAATGGGGACATTACAATCTAATTAGTTTACTTTGCATTAAATAGTTGTTTATTCAAATAGAAAGTAACTATAGCCATAACAAGTAGTGGGGCCAATGTTATTCAAGAGTGAAATTGGATTTATGCTTAGTTATATAGTTTTGGCAACTTGATCATGGTATCTTTGTCTCTCGATTAAAATATGCTAAAAATATTATAGAGAAAGATAGCAAAATGTAATCCCTTGTCTACAACTATAATATTATGGTGTTGCTAATTGTTTGGCTAAATGGGCTTTTGATCATATTCATGATTGGAACTTGGTGGATCGGGGTCAATTACCCTCATATTTGTCTCAGCAGTTGGACCATTTGGTGGAGCTTGATAGGGCTATGTAAAGGCCTTGCTTTGTAATTTTTCTTTGTGATTTTTCTTGTTTTAATAAATTTTTACCCCTCTTTTATGTTAAAGATAGCAAAATATAATCCCTTGTCTACAACTATAGTGTTTGGGCTTAAACTTCTAGCTCCCTTTAATTTATACCGATCAATGAATTAACATGTAGACAATTTGTGGGCATTTTGATCTATCTTACATCCCAATCAACTAGCTCTATTTTTTTGTCATCTATCTTTCTTAGTTTTGTTACAACTGATATCAGTCCACTAGAAAGAGGAAAAATGAGTACTTTGTTATGTCAAAGGAACAATTGAATTTGGCATCTTGTGCTAGCACTCTTTAGAGTTCAGGCTATATGGATAAACATAATCTAATAGGGATAGTTCTATTGGCACAAGGAGATACACTATTAGCTATGTTTTTCCTATGAATTTAGGAGCAATTTGATAGCAAAGAAAACTCGATCATATAGACGTCTTGTCTTGCACTAAAGCATAGTACAAGACAACCATTTGTGCAAGTTGTGAGGCCATATAGTTACAACAACTACTGTGACTTGCAGATAGATCCAACCACTTCAAATCTATTGTTTTGTGATAATCATAGTGGTTTGAGTTGGTGAAGAACCTAGTATATCATGCCCGAACCAAACACATTGAGTTTCATTATCACTACATTCACTAGCAAGTTTACATTGAGAACATCTTTCTTCATAATTATGACAATTAGGAGCAATTTGTAGATATATTGACTAAATATCACTTGCGCTTGATAAATTTGTAAAATTTTGAGGCAAACCTGGGTTTGTCTCCAATATAGCCACTAAGTGGGTGTTATATATATATATATAAAAGGTATTAATCTTTAATGATACTAAATAATTTATACAATGTAAGTTATTATATCTAATAACGTAATTAGGTAACTTATATAAATGTATGTTATAATGGATGTAACTCCCTCCCTAATCACTAAATAAATGTGTACACCAATTCTAGTATGTGTGAATTTCTATCATTTCGTTCTTCTCATGGTAGAATGAAACAAGGACTGAAACAAACAAAAATTAGAGCTCAAAACAAGAGATTACTCTGGAGAAATCAAATGTTAGAAAACTCCAGAAGAGTAAGATTGTGACTTTTCTTTCCACTATCTTCTAGCAATATTACAAGAAAATTTTCCTTTTTGAGGCATCCGAACATTAAAAACACATAAAACATGTTCTCCTAGCTTTCCTTTATTTTCAAATTGTTTCTCTGCACTCCTCAACATTGCATTTATATGTTACAACTACAAAAACACTCAACCAAGAAAAACTGCATGAGCTCTCCTCAAAGGGTGTACATCCATAGAAATTCAGCAGATGGATTGATCAAGGCTCTAAAAGAAATCATCCTTTGAAAGTATAGAATTCCAACAGTCTGGTTTTTATTGGACTTGTTTGGGTCTGCTAATTTTTCTTTTCTGCACATGTTTGGCATAGTACAAACCTGTTTGCATTCTGTTTTCTGTGTCATAAGGACTTTTCTGAAGCCAAACCTGTTGTATGATCAAATGTGGATCCTTTTCTTTTTTTCTCATGGCTTCAAGTTACTTGGATCACCTTAGAACCTCTGTTCATTCTTTGTTTATCCCTCCACTGACTAATATATTCTAGATTCTATTGAATCGTAACGTTAGGAGTAGTGAGAGTGCCTTGAGTTTCCTTTTTCGTTTTGACAGTTAAGTGAGATTGGTGACCTAGTTGAAGTGAATTTAAGTTGCTCACATAATCCAAATTCAGATTAGGTAGAACTGGAATACATTGAAACCCAATTATGAGTACTTCTCTAATCTCGACAAAAAAGGGAAGAGGGTCCTACTTGGATGTCAAGGATTTCAAGACAAATTCTGATGGTCCTTTGCTTTATCTCTCCTCTCATGTGCACTTAAATCATCACTTCAAGTAAATTCAAACTTGTTTTAGTTAGGGACCTTGGACTTGCCTCCATACTGGGTTCTTCTCAGTATTTTTCATCTTTGGAATGATCTAGATGACTTGACCAATCTCACCTCATTTCAAAATCAATTCACACCATAGAGGGTATGGAAGCTTCAATCCACCTCAATTCCATTCTTTAAGCTTATAGAAGGTTAACAAAGTATTAGAAGAAAATGACTTTATTGCACAAAAACTAGAATAATTATTTTTGTAAGATTACATTATTTCTTTAAGCATTTTATATTATATTTCTATGATGGATTTGAGATTTTAGAATGGCTGCCTCATATTTAAAATAAACTCAAATAATGGATTGATAATATCTAGGTACTATTTGATGCAAACATAAGTGGGTCAAATGAACAACTAGCTAACAATTGCCTAAAGTACACAACGAAAGAACAAGACCAAGGAAGAACAAGAATAATTTGGAAAAAACTTTGTTTTTATTATATGCAGAAGAATTACATGCCCTATGGACCACTCCAAAATGTATGGAGCCCAATCAACCTATTTCACCCAATCAACAATATTCAACCTTCTTGTAAACATTCTCTGCATTACAATCTATCTTCTTTGAAACTCTGCCCAACCTATAACCACTTTGTTATGGCTTCAATAGGAATCCTAGCTCTCAACTTCAACACCAACTTCAGCGCAAACTTCAGCAACCTATTCTGAAGGTACCGAACTACTTTTAAGCTGATGCACTGATGTTTTAGCTTCCTCATAGGTGTGGCAATAGAAAGCTCATTTTCATGCTTAAAATCTATAACTGAAACTTCAAGATTCTATGATGCTTCAACTCCCATCTGTTTGCCTTTTTATTTTCTGACTGCTTCCAAAATGTCTTTGCTTGCTACTCATGTGCATCTGATTAGCTGCGCCATTTGACATAACCAACAAAACATATTTGGCATTATCAAACTATCAGCCTCCCAATGGCTTCTTTGCTTAACTGTCTTCCAAGGCATCTCCAAGCTTATGCAGCAATACATGACACCCATGTGACATGCTCTGCATTGAACAGTTCCATGTGAATTCACACTTTGTGTTTGAAAGGAAAGAGTCTGCTTCAACTTTTGTGCCCACGCAGCACCATCTGAATCTTTGGCCTTTGCATTATTGTGGTAGATTCCTCAGGTTCCCAAACCTATAACACACAAAAGTGCAAACCTAAACACTCAATGCACACTTCACATACACAAACATGAAATCAATTCATTCTGGGTGATGCAAGAGAGCTCAACCCCTAGGATGCTCCTGCATCACTATCTCAAGGGACCTTAAGCTTTTCACTGTCATATAAGTTGAGGTTTGGTTCTGGAAATGCTAATCATGTTAAATCCCATACATACATCGAATAAATTTAGTATCAAAACCCTGGGGATACTTGTATCATGGAGATGGAATAATGATCCACTGTCATTCATTATGAAAAGTATAACTATGAGCAATAAAGCACCATCATTTATGCAAGCTAGTGGTGGACATAGGTCTATGCTTGTGGCATAGGCATCAATGGTGATATGTAGGGGAGAATGGTTTGGACCCTAGACAACATAAGATTTTAGCAAGGTTGCCAAAATTTATATGGTTGGATGCAAGACAACGCAGTTCTCAAAATTAGGGTTTTTGGAAAGTATAGGCTTATGTCTATGCGTGAATGTGTTTTTCCTTGATCCGATTGTCTACAAAATCTATACTCTAAACTCTAAAGCTAGTAACCATGGAAAATTTTATCATGATTTAATATCCGTTTCTAATGTTGATGCCTAGTCTTTATGCAAAAACTGAAATCGAACTTTATCATATATTTTGAAATTTGTATGTAACAGAAAATATTCTAGACCAAGGATGTTATATTCACATCAATATTTTGATAATATGTAGACCACATATCACTAGTAGGGTGTTTGATTGATGATATATTTGATGCCGATGGTATCCTTATCATCTCCATCTTTTGTATTTCTGTTCAACGTGCTCTCTAATTACTCATGGGGAGAAGAACGGAATATCAAACGATGGTGTCAAAGGCCAAATGAAGCTCTAAGGAAAAATTTGCACTTTTTAGTGGTTGGGCCAAGGTAAGAACTCAAGCAGGATGGCATCAACTAGAGTACAACGTGAAGGGAGGACTGTCAAAGGTAAGCGCGTGTTGACTAAGAGGCTAGTTAATACCAAAACCGCGACCAGCATGGAAACAAGTATAGAACAAAAGAAAAATCGTGCTTTTTCATTGGAATTGCCAATCCAAAATGGCGATTCAAACTGGCATAATCAGGGTAAATTTATAACCATTTAAATGCAAACACTTATAGGAGTCGTGCCAAGTTTTGAGTGGATGTCACAACTTTTTAGTGGCGACACCATTAGGAAAACGTGATGGGTTAAAATGGTAAAGTAAAGTGAAAATCATGATCAACAGACAAAACGAAAAGACACCAGATGTTGCGCCTTTAACTTAGCATCACGTTTTAATCCTTGGCGAATGTATTGAGAAGTTGCAGCTGGTCAGAACGGCTTAAAATATAAAAGAAATCCCCATCTTGACCAGCTCCCAACCACTGTACATCACCAAAGCGCGATTCTATGGTGGCACTGTCATAGGAAATTAGCGCCCAGGTTTAAGTGGAGGTCTTATCACATTTTTGGGTGACATGGCCACTAATATTTTCTTTTCACCTTACTTGCCACGAACAGCAACTTCAAGTTTTCAACTCTACAATTAAGGGTTTTAAAGCAAAGAATCATTCAATAGGAAGTGCTATCTTATATCAACCGAACTATTTGGAAAGTAAAAGTAGATTTAAAGGCAGGAAAGAGTCCATTTTAGGCTATTTGGAGTGTTTATTGCCTCTAGAATAAAATAGGGGCTGCTTTGGAGGGCTATAAATGTGTCTTAAACATATCGATTGGAAGCACGGTGAAGGGCAGAAGCATGGTGAAGGGCAGACTTACTCTGCAAAAATTGTGATTCAAAGGTTGAAGTCAATTCATTGTGTTTGAGTGTAGTGAAGGATAGTGGATGCAAAGCTTATGTTGCAGAAACAGTTCAGTTGTTATTGTTATTCGGTAATTGTTAAACTTATGTTTGTAATTCTGCAATTTAAATTGAATTTATAACAACTTTTTGTATTCATTTACCAATTTTTTTTTGGAATCATTCATCCATTTAATCATTTCCTACCGATGAAGAATATTGGTCTCTAATTTGGTTTGTAGTCAGCATCTGTTAGTCTTATTCTATTAAATCTTTATTTACAGCCAAAATACTGCTCTCTGCTTTAACCAGGTGCTTGTTCACGCTTGAAATATTTATCCTCTTTGATTTGAAAATGTCACTGCAGCCTTCACAGTTGACAATTTGTTGCTACATCTGAGGCAAAAACATAGTCAATTAAATGTTTACATTTAATGCAAAATCCCTTTGAAATCTTATATAGTGTGCATATTTGTAAATTCTATTAGTTTTAGATTTAGTTGAATCTCAAAAAGCTTCCCCTTATAATTTGAAGAACAGTTCTATTGTACATATTGTTTTGTTTTGTGTCGTCTCCAAAGAGACAAATTAAGACTCTCACACATCGTATATAGAATTTTATTTGTTTTTCCTTCAAATTAACTTTTTTACTGCAATATTCACTTGTTATGCCAGTTATATTGATGAGGTTTCAAATGTCTTTTTATAACTAGTGCTTTCTTTTTGTAGTTCTCCCTAATATTATAAATTCTGTTGCATGATTTTATCTTGAATCTATATTTTCTCCAAGTTTCTTAAATATCTTAAGAGTCCATTGTGGTTCCACAAGGTAGTCCATTGGGGTTCACAAGGTGTTTTCTTTGTACACAAGTTTTTGACATGTTAAAAACCTCGAGGTGTACAATTTGATATTTCATTTTGCATTACCAAGGTGCTTGGGCTTCGAGGAGACTTATGCTTAGTGAACTTGAGTTTTTTTAATCTCGTAAGTTCAAAATATTGCATATAATGCCAAATTTGATGTGTCCTTATCTATGTTCTATGGGGACAAATCCCTAGCCTTGAAATTGATATCTCCATGTCCAATGGTATTTTTGAGATGGTGAGAAAAGTTTCCAGAATCTTAGAATATCCCTGAAATGGCACAGTACATTAGGAAATAGCTGCAAGACATTTGGCTGTCTTAGGGATGGTCAAGGATGTTTGAGACTTTCCTCAACTGTCAGGGGAACACCTAGGCATCCAAGATGGTAGAAAGAATTTTTCTTTAAAAATAAAAACTACTTTAGATTCATACATTTTCATATCTCTGTAAGCCATAATTTCTATCATATGGTTTCATGAGGTTGATGTTGTGATTGGCTGTATCTCTCTTTGTTGTAGCTATGAAACTTGAATGCTAAGCTTCTATAGGACAAATCTTCTGTATGGATGTAATGTTTGGCAACTATAAATTGAAAAATGTTTGGCAATAAGAATGTTGAGACTCTAAAGGAATTATCCATATTTTTCCACCATACAACTATTTTGTCATGTATAAAGCTGTGTAATGTTGCATGCATAATAAGTTACCCCTATGATTGCATATTCTCTTGGTAGTCATACTGTTCTTCAAATGAGATACTCATTATTGAAATTGAGTGTGAGGTACTGATTTTATTATGAAATCCTGAAACATGATGATTTTTACTAAACTTCGAGTGCCTTCTGGAATGCCTAAACTGGTATATGTAAGTCTATAAATGAACCTGCCAATTAGATCAGCTATTGGTTTTTAAATTTTTTAATAAACTTAAATTTTGATGTAATGTGTAGTTAAACTTCTAGAAATTTGAGTATCCTTCTATGTATATTTTAAAATTCCTATATATGTATACATATGCACATCCCTGAAACCTGTCCCCTGCTATCCCACCATCCCTGTCCCTGAAACACCATGGAACATGGGTCTTTATTTCTCGCATTTTTTCTGAGTGGCTATATTTTTTGAGAGGATGCTTGTAATTATTAATAATACTTTTTATGATGTTGACATGGAGATACCTTTTGAAACACTCTAGCAGTTTTTACTTGTATACTCTTTCATCCTTTTTTCAAGGTATTGTGAATGGTTTGAGTTATGATGGGAAGAAATCTTTCCTTCTTTCATCTGATGGGGAGATTTCAAGTCTTTTTTTATTATTAAAGGTTAAACTATATTGTTGTTATTTACAAAATCCCAAGCCCTTGTAAGACTTAGGGATGATGGTGTTATCCAAGATGCACAGCAAATCTGCATTCAAAATGAAAAATCACAGCTATGTCAAAAAAGGTAGACAAAGACTAGAAGACACCAAGGACAACTGAAAGTAAACAGCTGGCACAATGTTATTTGGAGCATCCAAATAACAAACAACATGCTGGCAGTTTAAGCTTTACTGCTGTTCCTACCAAACAACTAGGAGTAAAAGATGAGTATTACTGTAAGTATGCTTCCAGCACTATACTGTAATACTTAGAGAGATGGCCACCATCGGCCCAAAATCCTGGTAATATCCTAATTATGCAGTTTTAAATGATCTGAGTAAGCTGCCATAACATCGCAGTCCTAGCATAATTTGTTTCCAAATTGTCCAAATAAAGTACTATATTAGTTCCTAGGGACTATTACAATTACGGCAAAAGGTAGGCATTAGTTAGTTTCTCCTTTGTGGCTTTGGAATCTCTTAGCTGATGGAATGGGCTCTACTTCTATTGGAGCTTGATTATTATTATTATTTTGTTTCTGGCTAGGGGTTAGAGGTCTTTCATGAGGCCTATAGAGGGGGTAATTCCAGTCATTTCCTCTAATAGTTGTGTCAACAGAACCCTTTGTTTCAGTGCTATGCCATTGTGGATGGACTATCGGTGACTTATTTTTCTGAAGAATGCATTCTTTTCATCAGAAACTGTGCTCCTTTTGTTGTTGAATGGAATTTATTTTTTTTATATTAAATATAAGGAGAACAGTACATAGCAGATCAGATATGAAAAATCACAGCAGCAGATCAGAACATCCAAGAAGCTCTGCGACCACAAAAGACAACCTAACCTGGACCACAGAAGGTACAAACTTAGAACATTATGGTCAGGATCAACTCAAAATTACATCATAGCCCGAGATCAGAATATATACAAATACATTAACGAAGGTACCATCATATGAAACAAACCCATATACACAGAACCATGACAAAAGGAGCACCATCGGCCAGGAGTTAACCATGGTGATCAGAACTATCACCATCACTAAGAGCCACCAGAGCCTGGGCTGCATTGATCTCTTCAACTGAAAAGACAGGGACATTATTCTTCTGCTGCTCCATCAGTACAATAACCACTTCTTTACCTTTATACAGACTGGGATTGGTTTTTTGCTCTTCTTTAAGTTCATCTCTGAATGCCTGCAAGGCCCTAAACAAAACCTCAGCACCAGGGTGGCCTTCCTGCCACATATGACCATATCTGGCATCCATGATATCAATAGAAGTTTCTCTGTTCTCCAAGTATTTCCAAAACTTATCCTTTGACAACTCCACATTAATGAACACTTGCATAGCAACATTATAGAAAATGAGTCCCTTGTAGGACTCAGTAAGCAATCTTCTTCTACCTTGAAATCAGTCCGCATTCTGGGATTTCCAAATTGCCCACAAAATCTCAGTAGAAAGGATATGCCAGAATAAAGCACCAGTTTTACTTAATTTGCAATTTTGGAGAAAAAGCATATTCACAGAATTTAAATCTCCATTACATCCCCAGATATTATGAGAAAAGCAAAACATATTCCAGATTTCTTTGGCAAAAATGCAATCAAAGAAAATATGAGACAAGGTCTCAGGTTTCCTGCATAAAAAACACATCTCAAGATCATCTGTGCTGGTTTTATAAGGGAGCTTCTGCAGAATCAGAAGCCATCTGAAGCAGGCCTTTTTGGCCTCAAGTTCCTTCTGCCAATTCGTCAAAATGATTCTGGGCCAATGATCCTTTCTCAAGTTTATTTGCCAAGCTTTATTCATATGTTCAGTAATATCAACTTGATCAGTAAGCATAGAAAAAATATCTTTAACTTTAACATTCATTATTTTGTTGCCATTTTGCCACACAAAATCTTTATAATGGAGGGGTTCATTTATGACTTTAATCGGGAACTTGAGATGGCCACAAGCCTCTCTCAACACCGTGTAAGTTCTCCAATTACTATGAGGAATGCTAAACTCAGTGCTAAGGGTATTCCAATCCTTCAGATTACCATTAATTAAGATATCCTTAAAGCAAAGGATTCCTTTAAGCACCCAGCCTTTAGCAGAGCACCCCTGAATAAGGGCCAAATAGACCTGTTGGCAAAGATTGCCCTATTATCGCCCTTGGTGAATTGGCAGTTGGATAAGAGCTTCTTAACAATTTCCCAAGCCTTCCATAAAGTTTTAAAAACATTGGACCCTGCAGGTAACATAGGCATCTCACAGCTAAGAATATCACTGAAGGGGAGAAGCTTCCAGAATTTAGCATGCTTAGGCACAACATTGGCAATATTGTATCTCACTAGCACCTTCCATAGTTCCTCCCCCTCCAAAGCCCCAACCACCCATTTAGAAGCCAAAGCAATACCTTGGATCCTCAAATCCTTAAGCCCCAACCCTCCTCTCATTCTAGAAATAGTTCACCATTCCCATTTGACATAATGCTTCTTCTTCTTCCCCTTACCATCAGACCACAAAAATTCCCTAATTCTCTTCTGAGTAGCATTGATTTGATAAGAGCAAAAAAACCTAACAGAGGCAAAATAAATGCTATAAGAAGAAAAAATTTTCTGACAGATCTGGAACCTCCCAACAAAGGAGAGGTAATGTTTATTCCATTTGGTTAATTTATTCTCAATCTTATCTCTAATCCAACACCACATATCTTTCAAGTTGGACTCGATAGAAAATGGGATACCAAGGTATCTCACAAGTTTATGAGGACCAACCCATTGGATACCATATCTGCACACCCAAGCAGGGGTCCTATCATTCCACCCAAGAAGGTAAGATTTTGTAGGGGCAATTTTTACCCCTGAAGCGGAGCAAAAAATCTCAAGCTTGTTCATAAGAATTGCAAAGTTATCCTCATCAAGCTGTACAAGAATAGAAGTATCATCATCAAACTGAAGATTGATAAGTTCATTGGAATCCGACAACTTGATACCTCTTACCCTAGGGGTCAATGATCTATCCCTTAAAATATAATGAAGAGCATCAGAGGCAATGACAAACAGAGTTGGTGCAAGGGGGCATCCTTGCCTGATTGACCTCCCTAGAACAATTTCCTGTGAAAGAACTCCATTAACATCCACTTGAGCAGAAGCATCTTGGAACAGAGTCTTGACCATAGAACAAAACACACTTGGAAAACTAAATGCTTCAAGGACCATAAGGACAAAGTCCCATTCAATTCTGTCATAGGCTTTCTCAAAGTCTAGCAGGAGCATTGCAGCATCCTGCCCTTAGTTCTTGGCCCAATTCATGGCCTCCCAACTTGTCACCAGATTCTCCAAGATGTACCTCCCCTTAATGAAGCCGGTTTGAGTTGAATTAATGATGGTGGGAAGAATACTAGCCAGCCTCTCAACCAGAACTTTTGCCAAAATTTTATAGGAAACATTTAGGAGAGTAATGGGTCTCCAATTCTTAACAAGGGTTCTGTCTCCCTCTTTAGGAATCAACTTAATAATTCCTCTGTTAATGTCTTTTCCAAGGGGACCTCTTTCAAAGGCATCCTTATAGACCATGTAAAGATCATCACAAGCCCAATCAATGAAGGATTTGTAAAATTCTGCAGATAAACCATCAGGTCCTGGAGATTTATCATTTTTGAGGGAGAGAATAGATCTCCTTATCTCCTCGGAAATTTATCTGCTCAAATCAAGGGCGGCCTCATTACCAACCCAACTAGGCAATATCCCCTTGATATAGTCCCTAGCTCGAAAGCAAGACTCATTACCCCCTTCAGAAGTGAAAAGATTCTGATAGAAGAGGAAAAACTGCCTTCTTATTTCATCCTGGTTTAGAAGGATATTACCATCTGCATTAATCTAATCAATTAATTCTCTAGCCTGCTTCTCCTTTAAATAGCTGAAGAAATTTTTTGTACCCTTGTCACCATCTTCCAACCAATTCATCTTGGCTCTAATTTTCAGCCCCTTGACCTTGTTAGTTTGAAACCTCCTGACATTGTCTCTGGCCACAGAGAGCTTATCCACCAAGGAGCTATCATTAGGGCAATTTTGCACTGCAGATTCTGCCTTGTAAAGAGTGTCCTGCAGACAAGTCTCCTTTCTCCTTCTATCTTTTGCCTTTTTCCTTCCAATGGTTTGGAAAAGAACCTTCCAGCCTTGCACATTCAAGTCCCATCTCTTAATGGGAGGTAGGGACCAATGTAACCACTTAGTAATAGCTCTGAGAGAGTTTATGGCACATTTACAATCTTCATCCTTAAGAAGGTTGGAGTTAAGAGAAAACCCATTTCTGGGACCAACATTAGAGGCAACACCATTTTTAAATACAAATTTTGCTCTTATTGGGTGATGGTCAAAGAGTGAGAATGGAGTAACCTCCACCTTGCAACCATCCTTAAGGAGGCCAGTAGAAAAGAATGCTTTATTTATATAAAATCTATCCAACCTACAAAGCACCCTCCTCCCATTTTTTTTGGTAATTGGACCAAGTGAACCATATGTCCTTACATTCCTTTTTCTGGCCTTCAATGGGATCCTCAAGACTTAACTTAGACTTAAGTCTTGACCAATGAAATTTCTCATAGTCTTTGCAAACATAACCAACACCTCCATATTTGTCCTCTCTTTCCACAAAATTAAAGTCACCCCCTAGAATCCAAGGGATATCTTGGAGATTAAACAACCACTTCCACAACAAAACCCTATCTCTGTAGTCATTAGGAGCATAGATTGAGCAGACACCAAAGCAGTCTTCCTTCTTCTTTACAGTAATCTAAACTGCCCTGTTTCAGGGAGATACACCAGATTGAACCACATATTGGCTCCAATTGTTAGCCATCATAATGACAACCGCACCCTTCCCCTGTTCATGTTTGGTCACAAACTGAGAGATATCCTTCCAAATTATCTTTAGGCTGGTTTCTAAGGAAAATCCAATAGATTTGACTTCTTGGAGAAGTAAAAAATCCATTTCCTTTTTTTGGGCAACTAACCTCTTGACAAGGTGTTTTCTATCAGGGGACTCAAAGCCCCTTACATTCCAAGAAAGACAATTAATTTCCATCCTTATGCTCGTTGGATGAAGGGCCTTTATCAGTCCTAAAATTATCAAAGCACTTAGGCAGTTTATTGTCTTCCTCAATTTTCTTAGCGTTAGGTGGAAGGATCACCCCACTAAGCTTCTTTCTTTTGTCCTTTAAAAGGGGATTACCATGTTTAACATCTTGCAACTTTGTGCCATCCAAGCCTTTCTTCTTCCTATACCTTATGGTTTTTTTAACAAGCATCTCAATGGGCACACCCTCCCCATCAGTGGTTTTCCTAGTAGAGAGAATCCCTAGGTCATCTCTAGAGTCCATGCCTGATTGAGAGGCAAAACTATCCGTACTGACCAATCCATCAAGGGGGCTAATAGATACAACTGCCAATTTTGACTAAGTCTCATTCTCCTCTTCAAATTCAGAGTTAAGGTTTAGAGTGCTATACTCAAGATTTGGTCTTGAGTCAATCCCATCCCCCTTAGGGTGGATAGACACCTCCAGGTTGGCTTCCTTGTTAGAGCATAAAAGTGCAGAAATATCAGCATCTTGAGTGGAGCAGACCCCACCAATATCAGGGCTCAAATCCCCTTCATTCTTATGATCTTTTATTATTTGTGATTCCTTTGTTAAGCCAACAAGTTTTAAATCTTTGAAAAATTTATCATTAAAAGAATAAAGCTCATTCACTGTAATAGATTCATTACCCTCGGGTTTCTTTATTTGTCTTATTTTTTGAAGGGCCAATTGTTGAGCATTAAGCTTACCATTGAGAAAAACCTTATTTGAATCATTTGGGCTGAGAGATGGAAGACAATTCTTGTCAAAAAACAGGTCCCCCACCTCATCCCCATTATTATTCATGGCAATGTTCAACTCCTGACATAATGAGTTCAAATTTTCTGCATTACTGCTTTCAACCTTATTTGCAGAGGTGGCCAAATCCTTCTGGTGTTCAACTCTCGGGAGAGGACAACCTTCCTTTGCCTCCCCCGAAAGGTTAACATCCCCACCAAATTCTGGTGGAACATGCTTATTGCTCTTATTGCCTCCATAATCTTGCTTTTTATTAATCTTGTTTTTAATAATCGGACAATTCCTTCTAATATGCCCTTCTCTGTGACAGAGATAACAAGCATTAAGGCCTCCTAGGGTTTCCACAACACAGTTAATGGTGCCAGATTTCAATTTAATTTCCAGGAACTGCAGAATATCTAGTCCCGGGTTTATGGAGACCAAAACCCTCGCATCCGAATGGGGAAGAGGCGATTTGGTCTCGTTTGTTCTTAACACCTTGCCATAAGGGTCAAGCGAAAGAGGAACAAATTTCCAGAGTCGAGGGGGAACATTCTTTATAACCAACCATCGGGGACTGGACAAGGCCAAAACCTCCTCATTCAGAGCCTTTGGACGCCATGCCAGGGCTCGAAAAGTAACCTTCCCAACAGTCCAAAATTCCTTACTAACAATTTCCTGTTGAAATTTAGGGTTGTTAAAGGAAACAACAAATAATCCTTTTTGCACCATTCGACAATAATAAAAATGCAACCCTAATTTCTCTTCCCACACATTATTGAACCATTCTTCCATATATTTCCTAGCTGGGACCCTCTCAGGGTTGACAGCCGCAAAGAAGATAGCAGTCTTAGAAAGCCTTACATCTTCCTCATAAATAGCTTTATGCAATTCTTCATTCGGAATCAGGACAAATTTCAAAGGAGGAGTCAACGATTGCTTACCTTGCCCCTCCTCTCCATCACCCGCCAGCGCAGCAGACCAATCGGCAACGAACTTTGCACCCTGCGGTAGGCACTCCCGCTCGCCCGCCACAATATCTTTGAAAGACTTAACAGATCCGTTGGAAGTCGAACCTGTTAATGAATCTACCGGGGGAACCGTATCCCCATTCATTATGACCATAAATCCCCGACGCAATCACCCACATGCCTTGGCACGAATGAAAGGAAAACCGACAGGAGGATGCTGTAACCCACACCAGATCGGATCAAAAGATAATACTGCTCCCACACTTAGCAGTACAAGGCAAAGTCTGGAAAGTGATGATTCAGAGTCGTGGAGGAGGGCCGAGCCTCCCCCTCACGTTTGAGGACACACAAACAGAACCCACCGCATACGACCAAGTTCTGAGGGAGTCCTTTTCTTTTCAAGCTATCTTTCCTCATACTTTTATTTCAATATTGGTTTTGATTATCTGCATCTTTAATTTGAAATTTGAGCAAACCTTTTCAGAAAGAATTGCAATCCCACCTCTTATCAATTTTTCCGCAATAGGCTAGACGCTAAAGTGATTACTATGCAGGACCACAAATGAGAGCAAGGTCCCCTCAGGTTCCTCCTCTTCCTTCCTGAGGTTATGGGATCTCCTGGTCTGGGTGGGTAGGTTTCGGGATCTCCTGGTCTGATAGTCAGAATAGAAGTTAGAAAGTGTTGTAGTAGGAAAATGAATTGAGCCAACTTATCATGGTTGTAAACTCATGCCATATTGCATAGAGAAAGGATCGATCACATATAAAGTTGAAGAGTAATGAAATCAAGTGAAAAATCAATCTCCATAAAGTGATTCTCAAGCTTCTAGAACAACTCTACATAACTTTCATTGATATAATCTGAATATCAAGTATTATTTCTTTTCATTCTTTTGTATGGAATAGTAATTGTTATCTTGTAAATATTAAATACTTCCTTTATATAATCAAGTGTCATGTATTTGCAACTGTGTGGCATTAAGAAAAACAACACAATACAACTTGCTCGGATATTAGAAGAAATGGTAGGTGATGTGTATGGTGATGGCAGCCCCTACTGGAATTAGTCTGGAAACATACATGACTTATTTATCCTAGACAATTGGCTTATATTCAATGCACTTGTCAATTAAGTTTGCATGGATTTTTCAGTGTTCTATAAAAATAAATCAAGACCTGATCAACCGTGCTTTGCTTTTGTACCTTAGCAAACTGGAAATTCTTCCAGTACCTTCTGCCCACATTTTTGTTTTTTATTCATCTCTCAGAATTACATACAATGTTTAGTCTCATCAATTCCCTTCCAAGTAAATTTTCTCCCATGTTTGTTCACAATTTATACTAATATTATAATTAACAGGGAAAATTATACCATAAATTGGAATTCAATACCCTTTTTCTCTTATTGTCGCAATATTATGTTGAATGGTATGGCTTTTCTTACAATGTTTTATGCAATGTTGCAAACTGAGAGCCCATCATTGGATTGGTCGTATGAGAAAAGTGTTTCACTGTTAAAAGTGTTTCACTGTTATGATACCTAGTATCTAGATAATGTCACAAATTCAAAGAGTAGATTATTTTCTTTCATTTTCAATAGATTCTAGTTATATATGCTTTGTTCTTTTCTATTTATGTTTTAATAATTATTACAAATTACAATTATGTAACTTTCTGTGTGCAGAATTTGGAGTTAGTATGTATCAGCATATGAGGGCATGGGTTCTTTCATCCTTGTTATGGATTGCAACAGTGCATGGAAAAATAGTCACAGAAATTTCTTTAGATCCGAGTGCTGGGAAAATAAAGTCTGCAGTCTTCAAGTCCCCAGCATTTATTTTGGGACCTGGACAAGTCCAAAATAAATGGTATTATGATATTGATTTTCCCAAAGGCCATATTGCACTCAAGAGTTTTAATGCAGAGGTTGTAAATGAAGATGGAAACTCAGTTCCTTTGTCTGAGACCTATCTGCATCATTGGCTAGTCGAGAGATTTTACTATAAAAAACCTATAACAGAAGAACAGACCAAGCCAAAAACTAAGAGACTTGACAGTTCAACTTCAGACTATATCTTGGT
>VDFB02241040.1:0-12065 GCA_007258455.2 Sequoia sempervirens
TTAAATATGTGTACATATATACATATATTTATATATATTTCAATTTCCCATGGGTCTCTCTCTATGGCTTGCATTTAGTTGATATGGTGGAAAAAGGGATATATATACATATACAGACACACACATATATATTCACATATATACATATACACATATACATATATATACACACACACATATATATACATATATATTCTTGTACAGTTTGTGTTTGATATTTGTGCTTTGTGGCTATGTTTGCAACGGGATAAAATTGTAGAGGCTATGGAGATTTTTTCGATCGTTATTGTATAGCTCAGGCTATATTGTGGCTTATTCCATGCAGGTGGTCATTGAAAGTAATGTTGTTTCATCTATTCCTTTCATTTTTTGCTTATGGTTGGAACAAAATAAATAATTAATGTTATTGATTCTATGTATGGTTACATTAGGTATTATTGATTATTGTTCTCTCCCTTAGGCTATATAGGATATATTTTAATATCAATATATATATGTAAGATTAAAATTGTTAAGGTTATGGAGTTTTGGTCGATTCTTATTGTGTAGCTTGCGCTATATTGTGGCTTTTTGCATCTGGGTGGCTATTGAAACCAACGTTGTTTGATTTATGGCTTTTGTTATCTGGTTATGGTTGGAACAAAATAAAATAATTAATGTTGTCCATTCTATGTTTGGTTACATTAGGTATTATTGATTATTGTTCTCTAGCTTAGGCTATACTTGTGTCAACTTTGCTTGAAATTTTTGTCAACCTCGCCATTTTTCCTCTTTTCCAGTGTCGGAGTAGACTTGGCAGATGGGTTATAGTTTGGTCGGGATTTTCGTCAACCCTGTCGGTATATATATATATATATGCACACACATTTCTATACATATATACATATATATAAAGATATATATTGTTATTGTATAGCTCGGGCTATATTGTGGCTTACTCCATGCAGGTGGTTGTTGAAAGTAATGTTGTTTCATCTATGCCTTTCATTCTCTGCGTATGGTTGGAATAGAATAAAACAATTAATGATGTTGATTCTATGTTTGGTTACATTAGGTATTATTGATTTTTGTTCTCTCCCTTAGGTTATATAGGATATATTTTAATATCAATATATATATGTAAGATTAAAATTGTTAAGGTTATGGGGTTTTGGTCAATTCTTATTGTATACCTCGGGCTATATTGTGGCTTTCTGCATCTGGGTGGCTGTTGAAACCAACGTTGTTTGATTTATGGCTTTCGTTATCTGGTTATGGTTGGAACAGAATAACATAATTAATGTTATCCATTCTATGTTTGGTTACATTAGGTATTATTGATTATTGTTCTCTAGCTTAGGCTATACTTGTGTCAACTTTTCTTAGAATTTTTATTATCAATATATATATGTAAGATTAAAATTGTTAAGGTTATGGAGTTTTGGTCGATTCTTATTGTATAGCTCGGGCTATATTGTGGCTTTTTGCATCTGGGTGGCTATTGAAACCAACGTTGTTTGATTTACGGCTTTCGTTATCTGGTTATGGTTGGAACAGAATAAAATAATTAATGTTGTCCATTCTATGTTTGGTTACATTAGGTATTACTGATTATTGTTCTCTAGCTTAGGCTATACTTGTTTCAACTTTGCTCAAAATTTTTGTTAGCCTCACTGGTTTTCCTCTTTTCCAGGGCCGGGGTAGACTTGGCGGATGGGTTATAGTTTGGTTGGGATTTTTCGTCAACCCTATCGGTATATATATATATACACATATACACATATACACATATACATATATATACACATTTGTATACATATATACATATATATATAGATATATATACACACATATACAGATATAGTGGTAGATGGCTTATAAGTTTGGTTGGAATTTTGCTCAACCTCCTAGTTCTTTGGCCTTCCAATTGCCATGAAAAGGTGGCGAAGGCAGTTGTTGGGTGCTTTGGGAAAAGGGAGGCATTTTCTAGGCCGCATGGATAGAGAAGGCCACGAAAATTAAACACTAGTTCACATAAACATTAATTTTTGTATGCTTTGCATGTACTGGTGATGGTCGTAATAACAAGAATGATAAATGGAAGCCATAATTGGAACAATATAGCCTAACGTAGACAACAATAGTGAACAATCCCTTATGCAAAACAACATGGAGTACATAACATTAACTATTTTACTGCATTCCAACCATCGCCACAAAAAAAAAGATGTGAAGGAAACAATATTGTTATCCACACTCACCTAGATGGACAAATGCACAAAACACTAAAAATCATAGTGACAAATCCATACAAAAACATGCATGCAAAAATTGAACCATAAATCAAATAATATCATTGTGAACAAACTATATACTCTTTTTCCAACAGAACCATATAAAAAACACAACAATATACCATAGAACAATGTAACCTATATAACATTAACTATTTCATTGGGTTGAAACCATCACACACAAAAACATGGCTTCGAACAGTGGCTCACATACAAAACCCACAAAACACAGAAGCTCCCAGTAACAAACTGGCTCAAAACCTTCACCACAAAAATGCAAACACTAAATGAATCAATATAGGTTACACTGGTAACCCAAATGGGGAAATTCACAAAAAACACAGCAGATTAACTATTTTCCAACCATTCACACAAAATGAAAGCCGTAAATGAAACAATATTGCCAACACTCACCCACATGTGAAAACCCACAAAACACAAGAAATATCGATTTCAAGATTCACCAAAAACACAACAAATTAACTATTTTCTAACCATCACACAAAACTGAAGCCATCAATGGAACAATATAACCAATAGTCACCAACATGCCAAAACCCACAAAACTATGCAGTCTTCCCAACAACAATCGACACAATGAAACAATATTTCTTTCAAGAATAACCCAGATGAGATGCACCTCTTCTCGCTTCCTTCAATAACACCCCTTCCCTCTTACTTCCTCTTTCCTTTGTTCTTTCTCCACGACCTGCAAAAGAACACCATAAAATTATCACAACCCACACCTTTTGGAACCATCGACGTATTCAAAAAAACACAAGATAACCTTCAACCACCTTCACAGAAATTGCATAGTCGTTCAACACACTTGCACCTTCACATAAGCTTTCCCTTCACACTCATACCTACCTTCAACAACAACATAAACCCTTAAAATAACACCAAACAATATATATTAATGATAACTTCATAGACATTTGTTTTGTTTTCCGAGGACTTTAAAAAAAAAGTTACTGGCACCATGACCACTACACAGAAACCATACAACAATCAATGCTAATGAAATTTTACTGGCCTCCTCTACACTTCCATCATTTCGTCGGACTCCTCTATCATCGCGCCAAACACCTGCCACCTTTTACACAGCAACAAAGATTGAAATCCGACACTTTAAACCGGTAGAGCTGATAAAAATTCTGACCAAACTATAACCCATCTGCCAAGTTTTCCCCGGTGCCAGAAAAGTCAGAAAATGACGAGGCTAATGAAAATTCCGAGCAAAGTTGACACAAATAGCCTATCGACTAAATATTAGAACTTTCTTAAGTGGACTCATTAAGTTATTTTCTTTCAAATATTTTTTTAATACAAATTTTGTATTTCTCTCCCATGATACGTAATGCCATGTTTCCTTTTGAAATAATTTAATTCAAGTGATTAATTAGTTCATTCTAATATTTCTTGGGCTAAGGTAAATTAATAGGGAAATATAGTAATTTTAATATTTATTTATATCTTTGATGGAATTTAATTATTTGAAAGTATTATTTAAGGTCAAATTTAATTGGCCTCAAATAAGGCATTTGGTTTTAGAATATGCCAAAATAACTCTAAAAAAGTTATATTGGCAAGATTCTATGAAGTGGTAGATTTTATGATAAGTTGTCATAGTAGATTATTTGGTTATTTTTGGTTGAAAACTGTAGAAGTTAATGTAATCATGCATGGAGAGTCCAAAGAAAGGATTATTTAATATTGTAGCTTTGAATTGATATAGTAGAATCAATATAGAATAATGCATAACTTTGTAGCAATGAAAATTGTCACTCTTCACAATTTCACACTACATATAGCTCCCCCTATGTGCTTGGACTTATTTATGCATTAACTACCCAATTTTATAAACATTTTTGAAAAATCAAACTATGCATTTAATTTTTTTTTCCCCGCCACTTTTAGTCTCTGAAAAATTTGTATCTAGTCTAGGGTGCACTATGCCCTAGGACCACATTATATGGTTCCAAAATCAAATATGCCAGTGTTAGTAATTTAGTATTTTAATTTTCAATTTCAAATTTTGACTATTGATATTCATTTTTTGGGAAATTAGAAGACTTGTATATGAATACAAAGAATTTTCACCATTTTATCCTGATGAATCCTAATGAATCTTAGTGAATTCAATTGAACAAATAAAGTGACCTATAAAAAGCATTCAAGAGAAATCAAGAGTACAATTATCAAGATTATTGCATCATTTAATCATTCAAGCATCATGCCATATGTTATGTGAGTTTGTGTTCATCTTTGCATGCATTTGTTAAAGTGTATTAATACTTGTAGGCAAGTCAAGAAACAATTGATCCTTAAGGTGATGAGTATAACTTCAGTCCATCAAGGAGATCAGATCTAAGTGGTGACTTGCAAAAGGTTGTCAATTCATTACTTGTTTATCACTATCCTCTATCCAACAGAGGATACGCTCTTTTTTATATCATAATATTTCATTATGGAGGTAAGAATACCGTCATGAGATTTGACTTAGGCAAGCCCCTTTATGGCACAACTGTTCCCCTCTTCTCATGTGTGGAGATTATAGATATCAAGTGTGTTGAAGGAAGATTGAAGGTTAATTTTTCATTCATGCACTCCAACCCTACAAGTCGTCAAGTCATGGAATCTACATTTTTTCATCAATAGATGAAGTTCCCACAACAACTCTTAGAATATAGAAGCTATGGACCAAGGGCCTCAACCCTATATTTTTTAGTTTCCAAAAAAAGGGCAATCTAGGGAATACCATGTGCTAGGCTAGCTAGTTTTGCACCAAATTTAAATCCCAAGTTCCTCTATGTTTTCTCTCTACATTTGTAGATCTAAATTTGTTCTTCTGTAATTATTTTATCAAAAATGATAAAACAAAATGATATTTTTTTAATTTTCATAATTAGATAATTGCATTTTAGTAATCAATCATCACACACATCCACATACAAAACCCTAAACATTGGATTAATGCTCTGATCCACCATTCTCATTCTCCTAAATAGGTTTTAGACAAGTGCCTCTTGAGATCATCTTTAATCAAACTCAAAACAATTGGGAAGAGGGTTCTCATTCTTTTCCCAATCAAAAATTTTGTTGAACCCAACTATTTCAAACTCTTTAACACCACCAAATTCTAAAGCATATCATCATTAGTGCATACCTAATTGTCAAACAAGAATTGAAAAAAGAGAAAAAATTTGTGTTATATTTTGCACCTAGGGTTAAATCTAGTGATTGCAAAATAGGCTTAGTTCATGTGTACATTGATAAACTTGCATTAACTTTGAAATCAAACCTTAAAGTGTTCAAAGCGTTGATTTAGGAATTTACCTATAATGAGAAAGTGGAAAAATTGTATTGTTATTGAAAGAAAAAAATAGGTTTCTACGAGGGACACGAGAATACAAAGTTAAAACAAACAAAAGATAGAGCATAAAAAAGTCACAGACAAGCAGGAGCTGACTGTCCCAAAAGGAAACGACAGCAAAAAGAGACAACATGGTCCAAAAAAAAGACCGCCAAAAAGCCATAAATGACCACAGTAGCACTACTCCAAGGTGTTCATCAACTCCTCAGATTCCTTTTCAGCTTCACTCATATCCTGTAACCCCTGCTTGAGGATTTGAACCATGTGTGGAGAAGCAGGGACCTTCCTCTTCGTATTAGCCCGGGTTCGAGTCGAAATCCCTTCAACAACAGATCTGCTACAACCTCTGTCCGCATCCAAGTCCACAACCAGTGAGCCCTTTTGATTTTTTTCTAACTTTTCCACCATAGCATTGATGATAATAGCATTGTGCCTGGCAATTTTATGATTATTCTCCATAGTGGCCCTGATATTTTGGCCAATCTTGGACATATTTCACTCCAACCTAGTCAATCTTTCCTCCTGCACCTGTTGTCTTTTCCCCAGTAAGGGGGTGTCCTGTCCCTCATTCTCATTACAAATCCAGCTTATCTTCTGCTCCAGTTCCATGACTCTGTTGCTGAGATCTCTGTTACGACCAATCAAATCACAAACATCCTTCTGGGTCCACTTAAGAACAGTGAAAAGGCCATCAATACTTTTTTCCGCCACCCTCATTAAGTCCTCAGGCCTGAGGTTATTCAGGGTAGAATTATTTTTTCCCTGATTAGGGGAGTTTTTAGGGGCATTCACAAATCTTCTAGACGCAGAGGCACTAGGGGCCGACTCTTTACTAACCATAGGTTTATCAAAATGAATTTCCATAGAATTCCTAGAGTACGAGACCAATTTCGTAACCGAGGTACCTTTAAAACCAGAGACCAAACCCGGGGTAGGGCAACCAGGAGACGGCTGAGGATTAAGACAAGACGGCGAAGCAAAACCCGAGATAGGGCAATCAGGCGAGGGCTACGGATTAGGACAAGAAGGCGGAGCAGAAACCAAAAGGACATTCCGACAAGAAAGGGACTAGGGAATAGTGGTTTTAGACCCAACAAGGGCAAAAGCAAGAGGGGCCAGGGGATCATTCTCCCTACTACTTTACGTATCCTCATCATCCAGATCCCCAACATCAACAATTTTAGGTAAAGCAGGTAAATTTTGATAATGCTCAAAGATGAGCCTGACAAGACCAGGGTGAATAATAGAAATCCGCCTAGGGTTTCTTTCAACTTCATCAAGGCAATTCTTTAGAGAAGAGAATAAATAAAAAGGAAAAGAGATACGAACCTTGTGATGAAAGTGGTTCAAAATGGCAAATTGATAACCATACGCCCTGGTGAAGCGCCCATCAACCGTGATGTACTCCATAATGACTCTTAAAACTTTCCTCCAAATAGATTTAATGGACTCCACATCAAAGTAGCTATTGGCAACCTTAACCAGCTTAGCCTTCTCCTTATCTTTTTTAGGAAATCTGATGGCTACTTCATCAAAGAACTGATGATCCCTATAAAATTTCACACCCTCAGTTGAAAGACCGGTAATCTCACCAATGATTTGCTCATTCAACTTAACACTCCTGCCAAACAACACAATCTCACCATTTTTCCAATTTTTGGTGAAATAGTCCAGCAGCATCTCGTCAGTACCATGGAGCTTTTCCAAAAATAAGACTAAACCTCCCTTTTCAATTCTTTCCCAGGCTTTAGCATTCTTTCTATGCTCCTGAAAGCTGCTCGACTCCACACATTTTCTCTCTCCCCCCATCTTCAAAGCTCTACCTTCATACCTAGGATTGCTCTAAAGAATTGTTCTAAAAACATAAAATATTTCATGTTTCAAATTTTTCAAGTTCAATTAAGTCAAATTCTATACTTTACATTCTAAAAATTGTATTTCCAATTGCACTCATTATTAAGTATTTTGAAATTTTCTTTCATAATTATATTTCATATTCCAAAATCACAATTTAATTACATTCAAGAAAATTAATTACTGTCAGACTTGAACATTGATAGAATACGACACTTAAACATTATAGAACACGCCTAAATTTTCAACTTATAAAAAATGCCTTGTTGGTCTAGGGCATAACATGCCCATGACTAGGATATTTATGCTCAAGTTTTCTAGCAAAAACCTCTTATGATATTATGTCTAGATCTACTTTCAATTTATATATTCACTGTGTTATACTAGTGTTTATCTCAGTGCATATATTTGTTTGGCATAAATTTTTTCAAAACGTCTAAATGCATTAGTAAAATGTTATCCTCACAGAAATCTTTAGTTAATGTTTCATGTTGTGTATTTGTTAATCATTCTCCTTCAACTAATGATACTCATGTTCCTTCATCTCCTAATGCTTATTTTCCTAATGAGTATATCTTGAGGAAAGATGAAATGATCATGGATGAATGATTAATCAAAATAATACCTAATACTAAAGAAAAATTGTCATTTATCCTTAACCGATATGCCCTTCTCATCCTTATTAATCAATATCACCTATCATACCTCCACTTGACATGTTTTCTTCCTCACACAATGAAAGTCATTTATAATTCATACCTCATCCATTACAAATTATATCCCTTGAAAACACCACACAAGATGAGCCTCTGAATGATCCTCCATCATATAAAAAAAAGTGAGTGATACACCCATCAACTTAGAATTGTTTTATGGTCAAGGGTTCAATAATCTTACTAAACAAGGTTGTGATATAAAGAATGAACATGTAATTCACATTGTATTGAAACAAATGCCATTTGAGGATAAAAAAGGGATTGTTTATCAAGGTCCTCCACCTTTACATAAAATATTTATACCATTCTCCAAACTTTATAAAATTCATATAACCCTTAGAAAAGGCCTCTTACCTACCCCACATCCATTGTTCAAAATTGAACACTTATGAACACTTTTCAAAGAAATAAAGAATAGATGTTCTTGACACAAGAATGAATATTCATTCTTTTGTGCATATCATACATTATTTGGTTATGCTACTAAAGAATGAAATACAATTTTAAAGAAGATATTATATGACATGGATCGTTGTAAGGATGAATACGATAAGATGATAAATTAAATAGCTATAAATTGTCTTCTTGCTATGTGGTGGTTGTAGTATCATTAAATACCCATTACCATGCATGGGTGCACAAGAAGTTTTGTACAATCATATCTTATCAGTAAGGAGAAATGCAAAACATAACATATAGGCTCACTTTTTCCCTTACACTTTGGGGGAAGAGTAGTTAGTCTTGTATAAGTTGTATTCCTTTAATCAAGGGATAATATTTTACCTCTTCATTATCTCCTTAATGTATCAGTGTAGAAATTACACTAAAATTTTAAGAGGGGGAAAAATTATCCCAAATATTATAATTATTGGAATAAAATGGTTCCTTTTAGTTGTGATATTATAGATCTTCTAAAGGTGTGGCATTGCTTCTCATAATGTGTTATCTTTAGTAATAATATCACATGGATGTTCACTAAAGTGTGGTCTTCTCAATGTTGGTGTGATTAATTATTTAATTACACTAGCATAAGTTTACTTAGGCATAATATTTAATTAATTCCTAGGTTGTATAAATACTAAGCAATTAGTTACTAATGGGGATATACCCCTTTCCATGTATTTAGGATAAAAGATTCCTTCTAGAAGATGAGTTGTCTAGAAGCCTTAACCTATCTTCACGTCATCCTAGGTTGTTAGTTAGGGTTCACATGTTAGATCAAGACACATGTTAGCATCATAATGTATACTAAATTTCACTCTTGCCTATATATACAAGGAATTTATACATTGTAATATATTATTTCATAATAGAATCTCAATTTTCATGCCTAAGTTGCAACACTTTCTTTGTGGGTGAATTTATTGTTGGAAAAGTTCATTTGAAGGTTGTAGCTTCATAGGGTGATTCAACATTCATAATTTCTACATGGTATCAGAGCTTGTCCATTAAAGATTCATCTTAGAATCAAGGAAGTTGGGCTAGAGAGATTCATTGTAGGCTTGAAGGTTTTCTTTGCAGGCTAGTTGGCTCCACCTGAGGACCTAGTTTATTTTTGATAAAAATTAGGCTCTTTCTGACCTCACCATTGCTCTAAGAAGGCATCAAAACCCTAGGAATGCCTCCCTATTCATTAAAATCAGAGATATATAATCGAGAGCCATCAGAGGTATTTTTTGGGGTTTGCTAATTGTACCATTTGCGTTGTATGATATGTAGTAAAAAAATCAATCTCCCTATTACTGTATGCTATGGAAATTATTTTTATATTAGCAGGCTTTTCTTTTAAAACAAATTGGGCTCATTTTCAATAGTTTCTAGAAAAAATTAATATTTAGGGTGACTACAATTTTATTATCAGTCGACATAAAGGTTTTATTTTTTCACTAGTAGCATATGCAAATTTCACTGTCGGCATCCACATTTTTCTATGGGAGAAGGTACTACCACATGGGCCTATCACATCATCGCTCACCATCTAACTGAGCCTCCGTTAGAGTTCTTTTTCGATCGTTCACTCACCACCACCAACCTCTGGTTCTTGGATCCCATCTATTGCATGCACCAGTTCCCATTTTAGCCACCACTTGTGTTAGACATGGTTCCATCAATAATCGTGGGCTCCACTAGATTCAAGTGGTACCACCCTGCCTAGCAGCTCCACCCAGTTGCTTAGCCCTACCACTACTCCTAGGAACTTGGGGGCATATTTTCTATGAGAATAGCTCGTAGTCTTATTAGTGACCAATGGCTTGTTTTTTTTAGCCACTGGTGCTATTTTTTTGCACCTAGTTAGCTTGTCAGGCCCTAATAGAGAAATGCTCTTTCAAGGGATATATCTTTTCACCACAATCTTGAAATTCAAAAAACAAGATATCACAAGAAAGTTATTTCAGTTTACTTTATAGTCGTGCTCTCCATTTTTCTAAATTTTGATACTACAAAAAGATATGGTCAACTGAAGACAAATCCCTAATTTGGATTTAAAAGGCAATATCTTCCAATCAATTTGTCAAAAATTTGTGATTCCAGCTGCATTAGGAAGGTATTATAGTGCTCTTTTCATTGGCGCTTTTCTTTCATTCAGCTACATCTCTAGGCGATCTGTATTAGTTTTTCTTCCGAGAACTTTGAGCATTTTCATCATTACTTGGATATCTTGAAGATTGGAGAAAGGATTCTTGCATTGAGGGACATCATTTCAGTTTCACATTGATATATCAGAGGCTTCACACCTATTTCCTTCAAATTTTTTTTGTCTTGTACTTGATTTCTTGCCCTAATGGTTGACACAGGTTTTGAGATCCTAACTCCCCACAATTATCACATGTGGAAAGTGAGCATGCAATGACTCCTTTGGTCAAAGGGTTTATGGTCAAATTTGAATGAACACCAACCCCACTTGACTCGAGAATATGAGAATTTTCAACATAGGATCAAGTGTCAGGAAGCTATGGTATTGATTTCCCTCCATGTTTCCAACTCATTTTTCTTCCACATTGAGGGGTGTTCAACTCCAAAAGAGGTATGGGATAAGTTAAAATACTTTTTTGGGTTAGTAAGTGATGTACGTGCACTTCAATTAGAGTCATAACTAACATCTCTTTTAGTTGAAATGTTTCCCTCCGTTGAAGATTATTTGGTCAAATTCAAATCTTTGAGGACACAACTGTTAGGATGTGGGAAGGACTAAATTGATAAGGAATGTATTTTCATGATCTTGTCTAAGTTGAAAGGTTCATATTCCTATTTTTCTAAATTTTTCTATCCTACTATAGATGGACTAGGAGATGGTTTTGTTATGCCCTCTTTTGAGACTTTTTGTGAAAGGTTGACAAGGGAACAAACCAAGCTCAACGATGTTGACTCATCCACAAATTCTCAAGCTTTATTAGAAACTCCATCCAAAGGAAAAGGAAAGCATAAAGGGAAATCAAAGACAAGATCAAGTGATACCTCACATCAAAAAGAAGACAAGCCAAATAAGGAGAGGCCCAAATGCACCTTTTACAATGGGCTTGGACATCGTGAGGAGGTATGCTTCAAGAAGGAGATCCATGAATTTTATCTATATTAGTTTAGTGGCTCATAAAACGTTATTACATCAAGAGTGTTGCATATAAATTGCTATATTTTTTTGGCACAATATATATATGCATATATGTATCTATGTATGTCTTGAAGCATTGATTTCCACATACCGTTCAAAATCTAGACAATCCTCTTTGTAAGGATTTGAAGTTAAATCAATTAGAAAGATATCGAGGAACTAATTGTACAAAATGTGTATAACACCAAAGATGGGAAAAGCATATATATGTGTCTATAAATGTATATATATGTAAT